>RJWM01020205.1:0-37593 GCA_004363535.1 Dasyprocta punctata
ATATTGTTCATTCAAGGTTTCGATCATTTTCTTAAGTTCTTCTATGTTTTTATCTTGCTCTTCTTTAGATACACACAACATTTCTTTAATAATGATTCTCATTTCATTTTTTAGCTGAGAGAATATTTCTGATTTGATTTTCTCTATAGCTTCTTCAAGCTGTTTCTTTATTGCATTTTCTATCATTTCAGAAAGTCCATTTTTGTGACTCCCACTGTCTTCCATTTCAGTATTTCTTGGGTTTGTTCTTTGTGGGCTGGAGGACTGAGACTGCCTCTTGGTCTTTTGCTTTGTCATTTTCTTCTGGAATCTATGTAGCTCTGTGTCCTGCATGGCTGGCTGGCCTTCCCCTGAGGTTCGCACTGATTCTTGCGGCGTGCAGGATCGCGGGACCCAGTAGGCTGGGTCCCGTGCACAGCAAGGCAGGGTGGCCTCCTGGGGCGTGCAGGTGGAGCCTCCTCCTTAACTGGGTGGGGACCAAGGCCTCCCGGTCCCAGGGAGATATGCTGGGCACCACGCGTGACGCAGACCCGACCCTGGTTCTGTCTGAAAGTTCGGCCCAACAGCTATGCCTGCGGGGCAGACCCGGGCAGGTCCCAGGCCTACAGTGCCGGGAGCAACCCTGCTGGTCAGCGGGGTCTGCACAGGAGCTGTGGGATGGCACACGCTCGAGCTGAGCCACGCGGCTGAAGAATGGAGCTGCTGTGCACTCTGCACTCTGGTGGGGGAGGGCCCAAGCTCTCCAGGTCCCTGCAGCTATGTTGCTCAGTTCCTGGTGAGCAGCTCTGGTGTCCTGGGCTGATTTGGGCTGGGCTGCGTACCTCTGTGTCCTGCGCGGCTGGCCGGTGTTCCCCTGAGGTTCGCGCTGATTCTTGCGGCGTGCAGGATCCTGGCTTTGAATTTTTGATCTGCCTGCTTCAGTCTTCTGAGTAGGTAGGATTACAGGTATATACTACAGCTATTGGCAAGGATACTGTTTTATAAGAAGTAGTGTCAAACTCATTTCAAAAACAAAAATATGAACTCTTCCCAAGGAATCAATTGGGGCATGTATCACATTGGTAAATATAGAAGTTGCATTTGTAAGAAAATTAATATTTGTGACATTAAGCTGTATTTGCTTTCAAATATGTCAGATGGAAAGTGCAACTTAAGGGCACAGTGTGATCAAAGTGCTAGATCTAGCTCTAGCCTTCTCCTTTTTGGGGCAGACTGAAAAGGGAGTCTGAAAAAGAAGAATCTCAGTATCTTCTAATTCTGTGGGAAGAGTGGTAAGTCTAAGAAAGAGATGTAATGATATTAAACCCAACTAGATGGCTAAAACAGAAAGAGATGAGAAGAACTTAGAGAAACAGAGTACTTCACATGGAATTCCCTTCTAAGGCATCTTGCTTTATGACTAGGTCCCTTTGTAATGGTCCCCAAATGCCTGCTCAACCATTACCATAGTTGTTTCCATGAAACTTTTTGTTGGATGTCATTAATATTTAAATTGATAGGGTAAAGTGAATTGTATTTCCTTAATGAAAGTGGGGATCCTTCAATACTAAGTAAGATAGACTCCTGCCTGACTTGAGATGGGGCATTGGCCTTTTCTTTACTTTGAACTCACAGGGAAATGCTGACTTTTTGTGAGTGCTGAGCCTATCTGCCTTTGGATTGGATCTTACAACATCATTTTAAGGTCCCAACTTGTTGACTTGTCCCACAGATCTTGGGACTTGTTTGCCTCCACACTTACATGAGCCAAGTACTTACTATAAATCTCTTTGCGTGCACGTACACACACACACACACACACACACACACACACACATGATTGTTTTCTCTTGTTTCTCTGGAAAGTTCTGAAAACTAACACACAGTGAAACTCTATTTAAATGAGGAGCTTACCTTTGAATGCTCTGACTTGGTATTGCTTGGGGCAAGTACTGGAACATTCCCTCAGAAGAAAAAAAAACCTTAATCCTTTAGTTAAGTCAACATATCTTTCTACTAAAAAAGAAAAGAAAAAAAACTACTTGTTCTATAAGAAACAGAGTATTGCATTGCTCTCTAGTCATCTGTTGTGCACAAAACCAGCTGTTTGTTAAATACTATACAGACAGACATAGGCATTGACAGAAGTTATTTAACTGGAGACATTTTTTGTTGTTCTTGCCTGCCTCACTAATACAAAACCTGGAAACCTTCTTTATGTGCCAAAAATAATGGAGGGAGTAAATATGAGTGTAACACAGGTTCTGTGCACATATTGGCACAATTTCCTTGACTTTCCCATGAACTTCAATTTATGAACCTCTACCTTATATATTTTGGTATGTGTATGTGTCAGTGAACTTTTAGTTCTTTTCCATATTAATCTTGAAATTTTGTAATGACAGACTGCCCCTCCCAGAATTTAAAAAAAATAGGTTTGTTTTGCTTTGTTTTGTTTTGCTTTCTTTTACTTTTTGGTACCAGGGATTGAACTCACAACCCTGCACCCATCAGGCAGGCATTTATGCCACTGAGCTAAATCCCTGGCCCTATTTTTTTGAGACAGGGTCTCACTATGCAGTTCAGGCTGGCCTCGAACTTGCTTTGTAGCCCAGGCTGATCTCAAACTCACAATGGTCCTCCTGTCTCAGCCTCCCAAGTGCTGGGATTAGAGGCGTGCCCAGCTTTTAGTTTTCTTATTTTTATTTTCAGATAGAAATTTTAAGATTTTATTGTAGTTTATCTCTTCCCAAAGATACATAAAAAAATCCAAGAGGAAGCCCCCAAAAGAGGAAGATTGAAAAGTGCAGTCTTCTCTTCAAACCCTAAGGGTATCGTCTGCCTAACTATGTGCCCTGCACTGTCATCTGACACATCAAGCTGCAGTGTAGCATTTCAACTTTCCTTGAGTTGAATTAGTCACTTTCAGAAATGGTCAACCTTTAAATAGTATGGAAAGCCGGGCGTGGTGGCTCACGCCTTTCATCCCAGCACTCGGGAGGCTGAGGTAGGGGAGCACTGTGAGTTCGAAGCCGACTTGGGCTACTACGCGAGTGCAAGGCCAGCCTGAGCTACATAGTGCGACCCTGCCTCAAAAAACTAGGGCCCAGAGTTTGGCTCAGTGGCTTAAGCACCTGTCTGGAAGGACTGAGGTTGTGAGTTCGATCCCCAGTGTCACACACACACACAAAAGCGTACAGAGAAGCCAACCAAATGATCATCTCTCAACATGCCTTAGTGCTGAAGATTCAGAGTTCTGCGAAATCTCATCCTCAGGAACCCTCTTTCCTTGCTGAACCTCTAGTGCAGAAAAAAGAAACATGGTATTGGGAGCCAGAAGGCAAGGACTCCAGTCCCAATCCCCCTACAGTCTAAAACAAATATATAAAACAGAAGGGGAAAAATGTAGAATAAAAAACAGAGGGGGAAAATGTAGCATATTCCTTAGGGAAAAGAAATCTTCTGCAACCATTCAACGTACAAAGCAAATAAAAATGGCAGTTACCTGTTAGAGTACCAGTAGCCTTTCCAGTGGCTCTCCTGAACATTCAGTAAGGAGTTTATGACTCAAATATTTTGATTTAGGGAGGTTCCCAGCCTATCTGAAAACCTCTGTTATGCAAATATAGATTCCCAGCCTTCATTCCAAATCTGACTCAGAATCTCAAGAGGCAAAACCCAGAAAACTACTACCAATGGGCTCTCTGAATAATTCTTAAGGTGCTCAACTGGCTGGTATGAATCAGCATTTGGAACTACTGCAGGAAAATCTCTGTAATATTCTTCCATATGATGAAAATAATTACCGGGAAATAAATAACACATGATCATCTGTCTACATTATAAGACTATTTCTGTTAGCTTCAAGTTGCCATATTAAAAACAGATGGAAAGTGAATTGCACCATCATTTTACCTGGATTAGACATGCTGAAGTGATAATAGGCAAGTAATGAAATTACTTGTAAGGATTCTTCTATCCTTCATCTTTTTGTATAAGCTTTTTCTTTCCACTGTCAAATATTTGAATTCAATTTTTTTCAAATGATTTCTCTTTTGAGAGAATAAGAGAGTGCTACAAAAGTCTCTTCAAAATGTGTTCCGCAAACACAGGAGATATTTTGTACAGGTCTCAATTTGCAGATGAGATAAGAACTCAGACCAGGATGCCACGGTACTGAGAACCTATTTCAAAATGACCCCTAAACCTAAATAAAAAAACAAATAAATAAACCCAGTGCGCCAACTTGCAAAAAAGAAATAAGAAGCTGTGTGTGGTGGCACAGGCCTATAATCCCAGGACTTGGGAGGCTGAGGCAGGAGGATTGTTGCAAGTTAGAGGCTAGCCTGGGCTACAAAATCAGTTCAAGTCCAGCCTGAACTGCATAGTGAGGCCCTGTCTCAGAAAGACAAAAAAAAAAAAAAAAAAAAAAAAAAAAAAAAAAAAAAAAAAAAAGGAATAAGATTCCTGGTATACAATACACATTCAATGAAATTTACAATTATTATTCATAATTTTTATTGTCATATTATTAAAATTAACACAAGTATATTCAGACATTTTGAAACAGATTGTTCAGCCAAAGAAGATGTGTGTGTGTGAGTATGTGTGTGTACATGTGTGATAAATGTTTCATAACTATTAAAGATAATTCCTAGCCAGTAATCTTTTTAAAATGAAAATGGGGAGAAAATGAAAGAACTCTAAAATAATGGCTTTTCTAACATTAGTGCACATCCAGGTCACCTGAATGGTTTGTTTAAATAGATTGTTGGGTTTCACCCTAGAATCTCTGATTCTGTAGGCCTGGGGGAAAGTTTAAGAACTTGAATTTGTAACAAGTTCCCCAAGGATGCTGATACTGCCAAGCTGATCCCCAATTTGAGAGTCACTGCACTAGAACATGCTTCTCACTCCATAATGCTTGGAGTTATGTGCTATGTAACCAAGGCCAAATGCTAGGTTCAGATTAGTACTGTCCTTGAAACTTTCATTGTGGTGCTGAACCTGGTTAATCTAATGTATTTTCAAATGCTCTAAGTCTTTAGGCCATGTCCTAAGAGGATCGGTAATTTTCTGTTAAAAATTGACAACTATAATCTATCCTCCTTAATGCTATAAGAGGAATTGATTGACTCAGGTAAGTGAGATGTTCAAGAAATGGGTGAATACAGAGGACAATGATGTATCTCAATGCTCTTCTCTCATTGTTTAGTTCTTCTTGTTTGTCCTTTTCTTTGCAGAATAAACAATGCCTTCACACATATTCCACTAGGTCTTTAAGAGGCAAAAGAGAAGGCATTTGACAAATCATGAATCACAAAGAAGAGTGACACAAGGTCTTTTGTTATCCTCATGTGAAAGCACACATAACTAGCTATTCAGGAAGGATAAACACATTTTAGACCAATCACCATAAACACAGAAAGCAAGTGCCAAGTTTGACCATCCCTTGGTGATGATTGCCATGATGTCTGAGAAAAAACCAGAAATATCTTAGTTACTTTTCTCTAATTGCTGAGATAAAATACCTGACTCCTGAAATTAAGGAAGGAAAGTTTTAATGAGCTTGTAGAAGTTTCAGTCCATACTCAGCTGCTGACTCTGAGGCAGGGTAGCATGGTTGAGGGGCAACACTTTCGGCAGCAGAAGATACAAAAAGCAACAAGAACAAAACAGGGGAGGAGAAAACCTCTTTTCCTACATTATGTTATATGCAGGCTGCTCATCCTAGGGCAGGTGCAGCTCTCATACCACCAACCCCAGCACTAGACAATGAACCAATCACAAACTTGGATTCAGCTGCCTCCTAAAAGCCCACCTCCCCCCATGACCGCAGGAGGCATTAGAGGACATCCAGACACAAACCATAACAAGAACACTTTGATTTAGAGTTGTACCAGAAGCAGAAACAGCAATAGCCAATTCAACAGTAGAAATAATACCTAATGAAGAGCACTATATGTTGAAAATAGATATTGAACAACTGGAATGGAGAGAAGACAATAAAGACAGGAACTGAGAATATGGAGGCAGCATCTCTATTGCAGCGAATTCAAACCTGTGTAAGCAGAGCCCTGCCACAGCAGTCTACAATAGAAACCTTTTAATAGGAAGCCCATTCTTCCATTTGCTTGGTAAAACTATGTTTCTACCACCATCATTTTTGGGTAGAACTATTGGGCATTGGCCCCAGGTGGCCACACCTTTAGGCTACATCTTTGGTCTATTTATTTATATACAAATGGGGTCTTATAAGTTGCACAAGGTGACTTTCAGCTAGGGAGTCTCCTGTCTTAATGTTGCGTGGAGCTTGGATTGCCATCATGTGCCACTGCACCTGGTACTTCACCACCATTCCTGCTGCCTAGAGCTCTGCATGCTTTTCCCACTATTTCCAAACAAATAACTCATAAGTCTCCACCTCACAGCAAGCATTTACCATGGACTATTAAATCAACAAATGGAACAAAGCAGGAAGAAATAAACTAATTCGAACTTGGGTCGGTAAAGTAAGCTTCCTAAGTTTCCTTGTTGGCCTAAAACTAATTCAAAAGAGGAGAGAAAGAAGAGACAAAAAGAAAATGAATATATTTGCTAATTACTCTTGAGGGTGGATGTGAGAATTAAATATAAACATACCTATGAAAATTCACAATAAAAACATAAATGCAAGGTACTATTATTAACCATGCTGAATAAAATTTGTTGTTTGTCTGCACAGTGGTAGCCTAGGAGATAATTAACACTAAAAAATACTAACCCAGCAATGTTGCCTAACTTTGCTTTGCCAAAAGGGTTCAACTACTACTATTCTAGTCATCCATTTCTTCACTTAGACTGGGGGTCCTCAACCTGGCAATATATTCAAATTTCATAAGAAGCATTATAACATACTGCTACCTAGGCTCATCCTAGAGATTCTGATTAAATTGTGTAGGCTAAGAACCCAGGGACCTGTGTGTTTTAAATTTCCACAGGTAACTCTAATATACAACTAGGACTGAGAAGCACAGCTCTGGGCACCTTATAGTCTTATTAGTACCTTTGTCTCTTGAAAATAGTCTTCTCAGTTGACTTCTGATGAATTTCTTAGACCTCAAGGACAGAACATGAACTTTTCTTTTTCCTTAAATCAGCATTGTTTTCCTCAAGAATATGACTGGGCACTTGTGTAACAATCTCTCAAGCAGAACCTGTCTCCCAAATATGTCTTTCTTGCAGGGCTATGAACAGAAAACAAAAAGTAAAACAACATTCCAGATGAATTGACAATATATTCTAGAGAGGAAATGTTTGTCTAGGAGATTTGTAGTTATTAAAATTTTATTCCTGCTTCTAAATATTTATAAATTGAAAGAAAGAATCTGATGGGATAATATAATTCAAATCTGAAAATTTGCATTCTCAGTTCTAACTACAGTTGTACTCTCAATTCACCAAATATTCTTTGCAAAAGTTAAATGGAGTGAGGTAGGAGACAAATTGTTTTTGAATACATGTTCAATTAATCAAAATATTCACTGCCTACTATGTTCAAGGCAGAAGTGCAATTATTAGAGTTCGTGGGAGGCAGGGGAGGTAAGCAAAAGTGAGAAAACAAAGATAAATACTCGAGTTTTATTTTCCCACTAAAGTTACAGAAGTAATTGTAGCATTATTGACATTGGGCAAAATACTTTGTTTGGGGAAGGAGGTGAAAAGGGATGTCCTGTGATGTTTGGATGTCAGTAACATTTCTGGTCTCTAGTCAAAAGATGCCAGTTGCACCCTCTTCAATTTATAAAAGGAAAACTCTCTCTAGAACTTGAAAAATCACCCACAGATATGAAACAATGTTGTTGAATGACCACAAAATTGTTTTACCCTATTTAGAAAATATTTTTACAGAAACTTATTAACAACAATAACAATAATGATGAATAATAACATTAATTTCTGTTATTTCACTACTATAACCAAGAACTATGCAAACATTAAGTGTACATGACTTATCTAATTATCACAACCCAAACAAGTGAGGTAATTTATGCATGGTCACATTGGTAATATAGGATGAAGATTACAATGACTTACAAATCCATTTTCTGGTCTAGACTAATTTTTCTCTCTTTCTTCCTTTTTTTTTTTTTAAAGACAGAGTGTTGAGCAAATGGAAATGAATAAACCACAGAGGTAGAATAGACCAATGAAATTCCATGTATTTTAATATTGAAGGATGAGTGCTCTGATAATTCATACAAAATGTGCTATAAAAGTACTCTGTGTTCTATTACCCAGGCAGGTGCTTCCATCTCAGCACCCAGTGAGAATATTACATTATTGTACCAAATTCCTGGTGTGCCAGGGCTGGGTTTAGCACAGTACGTGAAGTGCACTCCTGCCTGTCAGAGGACTACAGCATAGTAAACAAATCCCAGAAAGTCAGTCTTTCCTAGCAGGGATATATAGTCTAGGTTTTCTTCATATCATATAACTCTTTCACTCTAGCAGGAATGTATGCTTTCCAAACTGGAATTTTTAAATGGTAGGCAATACTGATTTCTGAGGCACAAAATATGGGTGACCTTTGGGAATGTATTAGAATTCCCATATAAAGTTTTAAGAAAAAAGTATTTTACTGAGAAATAGTTTGGAAACAAATTACCTCCTACGCCACCAGCCATCCTACCCTCTTGGTTCCTGCCCCTCGAACATTGTTTGCTCCATCAATGAACCAAGGTTCCTCCTGCCTCTGAGTTTTTGCATATGACATTACTCTTCCCAGAAAATTTTATTTTCCCAGCTTCTTGCTCCCCAATAACTCTTAGAAAGAAAACTACATTATGCCTACAAAGCCACCAAATCACTATTCAAATACCACTTCCAAACGGTAGCCTCCTGACTTCTCTAAGCCAAAATCCTCTTGCTATTGGCTTACAATCTCTGTTGATTCATTCCTTCATCCATTCACGATGGATAACATACTTTTAAGCCCCTACTGTGTGTTAAGCACTGTTCATGGCTTTGGAGACCATATGACACATGCCAAAAAAGGTCTCTGCTCATAACAATTGAAAACATTTAGAATGTACTGGGCTGAATCACAAGAAATCATTTTTTTAAGAGTAGTAACTTATTGTTCAGTTGATGTGAAAGTATCAAACTAAAATAGGGTTATTGATACAGCATCAGTGCATTTTGTTATAGGTAATGTCATGGAGAAACCACTCACCTGATTGGGACACAAACTATGAGAGCTCAATAATGAGAGGAACTGCAGTGAAATCATCCCAAAAAGGAGAAATAACACATGGAAATGTCCTGAAATAAGACCCACGGTATCATGACTGAGGCAAAGAACACGAGGTTTAGAGAGGCAGAAGATGGAAATATGGAAATTTGGAGGGAAGAGTGACCCACATCGTATATAACTTGTTTTAAGTTGAGAGGAGTCTTGATTTTATTCTGAGAACGACAGGAAATCAATGGAGGGTTTTAAGTAGTGTGTTCATAAACACTGCTAAAAGAATTGAATCAAAAGAGAGATCAGTTAGGAAGTAATTTTATTAGTGAAAATAATGGTTCTTTTAGGATGATAACTTTGTTTTTTAAGAGAATCTCCAGGAGTAGGATGTACTTTGTGTACTACTATTATTTTGGTCTATTTATTTATTTTTCCTGTGGCACCGGGGATCGAACTCACAACTTTGCATCTGCCAGAAATGTGCTTAAGCCAATGAGCCAAACTCCGGGCCCTAGTAGGATGTACTTTGGAAACTGAATCAACTGAACATTCTAATGGATGCAAATTATGCAAAAGTATGAACTAAAATACTCAAACTGAAATTTTATCTTGAGTACAGTGGCGTTATTTTCTAAGGTGAAATAGTCCAGGGAGGACATGGATAGAGTATGTCCGGGTCCAGAAATTAATAATTGTATATTCTACTTGCTATAGCCCAGATGCGTATTAATCAAGTGACAGTGTCAACTGAGCATCTGAGTCTCAGGCTGGAAAGCAGTCGAGTCTAGAGCTATAAATTTGAGATTAAATATAAAAATCATATCATAACTATGAAACCTGATCCACTTAGCATGATAATAATGATAAATCAAAGATTGAATCCCAGACCGTTCCAATGTTAACAGTTAAAGAGCCAAAAGATAAGTGAGGTAGGAAAAAGAAAAAAAAATGAAAAAGAAAAAGTTGTGTCCTAGAAGCAAATTGCTAATAAATATCACAAGAAGTGAGAAATATCAGCAGTCATTATTACTAACCCCTAAAGGCCACAATCAGCTGTTTTTCAGATGAGAAACTATCCTTTGACAATGGATTAAATACATAAGTCTCAGAGAGAAAGTTTATTGAAGCACTATAAAAAGGGATAAGAGAATCTGACACTAACTTACTGGAATTTAAAGAATATTTGAAATAAATGCACAAATGATAAATGAGTAACCATTTATTTGGAGATTGGTCAGCCTGAGTAATGGACCCTACATGTAGGAGGACCTCTGTGAATAGACTTTGTGCATATCAGAGAGAAGAAGCTGACACTTGCTGGTACATACAGATGCAAGTGGCAAAACAGGAGCTAGCAGTTGGTCCAAATTTTTCATCTCTGCTTAATTCCTTAACTCCCACTATGATGGACCTCCATTTTCATTATTGCATCTAACTACGAGTTGTGATCTGGTGGCTCTGAGCTGAGAATCAAAATAAATAAATAAAAATAGGCATGCATATGTATGCATGTGAGGATAGACTGAATTAAAGATACATAGTTTTAGCTATATGTTAACCTATTTAGCATTCTACCAATAAAACAACAGTAATGATAATATTCAGTTTTTAAGCCTGTACTACATCAGATTCTGTGTTGGAAAATTAATGAGCAATGAGCTTTGTCTAGCAAGTGGTACAGAAATAACTAACAACATTATTCCAATAATTTAATCAATTTGCAAAGGTAGTATAATTCATTCTAAAAACTGAATTTCCTTTTCCATAATAATTTTCTTTTGAATTTAATTACCTAAGCAAGTCTCTCAGGAATCTACTTTGTTTTACCTTGGTAGACTTAGGACCTCTCATAACTTTGAGATACTCAGATAAAAATTATAAAGTTTTATTGTCTCCTTTGTCCAGAAATTTAATAAGCTCAGGAGATTGGCATAGATAATTTAGGAGACATTCTCATTTTTGGATTTTTCCTTAACACACTAGCTACTATCAATTTTAACTATCAAAATAAACATTATGTTTAAAAATTTGAGTTTTAAAACCTAGGGCACTTTCTACTTGCCCTCCATACATGTATGATCATCTCAATTGTATTAGTTTTAGTCTCAAAAAATTAAAACCATTCCCTAAAACAACCAGATACAATATACTACCTAGAAATGCATACTAATTTAAAAAGAAATTCTTGTATAATATCTTTTTGAAATTAAGTTAAGGGACTTGGAGGCATATCTAAGAGCCTCAAAGTTAATTTGCCAGCTGATCTTCAAGTTACTTAGTTCATCCTTGGTAAGTAAAATCATATGAAAAAAGAAGATTCACACATTATCAGTTATGATTTCTACTTTGAAAATTATGCTCTCCCCTTTGTTCCATATACTTAAAATTTTCTGAGCAGAAAATTGGATTCAGGGGTTCATTTTTGAGCTTTCTTTTAGTTAGACAATGTATGAATGGTATATAAACATTGATCCAAAAAACAATGAATGTACGAATTAAAACAAAAACTTGTTACAGTAAAAGACATTGCCAATAGCGATGTGATAGGTGGGTTGAAAGTGAAAGGAGTTTGGAAAGGGATTCATGGCAATTTGCCTTTTACTGAATTCTTTAAAAATGTAAACATACATTGTATTTTATTATACCATACCAATCCAACATTTACAGCAACATCTATCCAATAGAAACATTATAGTATGTCTTCATCTGCCTCAGCCATTAGATCAGGTACCATGTGACTTCTAGTTTTTCCCCAAGGTCACAAGGACCATGAAAGGTAAACATTAATTCAGGATATCAAGGGAATCATTACAGTACAACTAAAGACTTTCAGGAAAGAGGACTTCCAGAGCCGTTTTAGCAAGTGGCAGAAACAATGGGATAAATGTTCAAAGGAAGAAGGAATATTTTGAAGGGAATTAATGACAATGCATCTTTTATTGTAATAAACTTTTTAAACACTGTGCTCTTCAGTAGCACTGTATATTATTAATCAATTTTTTAATTTGGAAAAATAAAAAAAATCATCTCCAATCAAATTAACCTAAAATAGAACTGTAATATCCATGGCTGATTGGCTTTAATCCTGGGTGGGACGTGGGACTGTTTTCCCATCTCTGGATTCATCTTTCTTCTATGAATACTTTCACCTCAGGTGTGCTTCTTCCCATTCAATGGCATTCCCACTAAATTACATGGTCTCAGTGGAAAGAAATTCTCTATTTCCTATTTCCTCAAAAAATTCTATTAATTTTGGTATTTTCTCTGTTCTGATAGATATGGTCACATCAATTGTGGCCAGAAAGTTGGGACTTTCTGATGAGCCAAGGTACTATTATGTATCAGTCAAACTAGGAAACATATATTGATAACAGATAAATGATGGCTTCCTCAAAGAAAATGGAAATATTAATATGAGATTCATGAGAGTGAATCTGGAAGATTTTAAAAGGAATATAAAAATTTTTTTAGATAGAACCAAAGGGAAAATAAAAACTCTTGGTTATGTTTTTGTGGACAAATTTTCTTGCATAGTTCAGACACAGTACAAGACTATTGATAATTTGGTCAGCCCTCCACATTCACAAATTCTGACTGCACAGATTCAAACAACCATGGATATTTTTAAAAATCACATCTCCACTGCATTTGTACATACTTTTATAATTATTCACTAGATAGAATATAGCCACTACCAACATAGCATTTTATTGCATTGGCTATTAAAAGTAGAGAGGTAGGTTAAACTGCACAGGAGGGAGTAGACTATGTGCAAATATTGTGCCATAAGGGATGAGAACACTCACAGATTTAGTATCTTTGTGGTAGGGTCCTGGAAAAAAACCCCTGTGTATTCTGGAGGATGACTTGTGTTGTATTTGTTTCATTCAAGTGACTTCAATTATGAATACTTTTCTATATATGCCAAACACTATCTGATAAGAATTTCAGTATCTGATTTATTAAACATAGCTCTACAAAGAATAAATGAAGAAATAAAAAGAGCTTGCTGCATTTATTTACACAACAAAATTCTTTCCTCACATTTTTTCCTTCTGTTGTAGTCTAAAGAAAAAAGATTTCATGTTTCGCAGTTCAGAAATATCAATCCACATAATAACCTCAAGAACACAAAGACTTATTGGATGGAAGAGCTCACAATTACTGATCAGTCTGTCTGCCCATGATGAGTAAGATTCACAGTGCTGAAGTTTCTGATTCTCATTGAGAGCACTTGTTTTTCTTAGGTTTCCTGACATGTTTTCTGGATGACAGGTTTCTGCATTTCGTTATATAGAGGGGTCATGATGGTTAATTTTGATTATCAACCTGACTGAATTGAGAAATGCCCCAGGAAATTAGTAAAGCACCATTCTGGGTGTGCCTATGAAAGTATTTCAAGGGAAGACTGACATGTGGGATATCAATCTGATGGAGGTGTCCTGCTCTGAATATGGTTGCCACCGTCAGATAAGGTGGAGACCTAGATGCAGCAAAAGCAGAAGGCGAGATCTCACTAGTTCTGGAACCTTTGCCCTCTTGCTTCCCACCTGCTATGAGGTAAACAATTCTGCTCCAATCCCTCTTCGGCCATGTGTCCTGCCTCACCACAAGGTTTAAAGCAACAAAGCCAGTCAACTGTGGACTGAAGACATGAGCCAAAGCAACCTTCTCCCTTAAACTGGTTTTTATCAGATATCTTGTCATAGTGGTGAACAAATAACATGGAGGGTACTAAGGTAAAACAATTCAGGGAGACATATTTGTAGGCCTGATGATTAATGAAAATGATCATATCGATAATTATGTTCAAATGGAAATGAAAATCCAAATTGCATACAAGACTGAGTGGGTGGGAAAGGACAGTGTGTGCTAGATAAGAGGGCTTTAACCACGAGTTCATGAAAGGGACCAAGGCCTGAGTTCCTCTGCAAAATCTTATAAGGTACAAAAGCCACATTTCCATGAGAGAAATTATTCCAAGATGCTTCTTTCCCTTTCAGTGAAATCTGTTCACCTAAAATGCTTTACTAAATAAATGAATCAATACAATTAAAAGCAATTTCTTTAAAACAAACAAAACAAAACGAGACTTCCTGATGTTTAACATGATTACTCTATATTTTCATGTATTTCTATGTGCTTACTTATTGTCATAATAAGTGATATATTTTACATATTTTTGCATCCAACATATTTACGTATTTCAACAGTCTTTCTAATTAATGTTTTACAACTTCCCTAGCTGTTTTAAATCCTGGCCACCATAGACAATATTTCAAATGATTTCTTTCTGCCTATGTATCTTTACTTTTCATATCTTGTTTTAAATATGTAGCAGTATGTCAGCTGTACCAGAGAGACTAGACACCATCAGGGTAGGATTTGAAAATAATATATTGTCTTTCCCAACTATGTGGTGATACACTCTTTATATCATAACACAAGGGAACAATGATTTCACTTACAGGTTGATACCACAGAGTTTTAAGGAAAAAAATAAACCCTGTCAGTTGAGTTTAACCCTTTGAGAATATATATATATATATAAAATCTCAACTTCTATCAAAATCAAAGAAATAGTAACTCTTACTTCTTGAACAGCAAAGATTACAGTGTCAAATGATCTCAAAGTTATGGCAGAGAGTGTTGAATTGATCAAGAAAGTTGACAGAGAGCCTTAGGAAAGATGAAAACAATGGCAAAAACATATTGCATTCAAAATCTGAAGATTTTGAATCTTCCACCTCCACTCAGCTTCCTGGGATGTGCCCCAATTGTAAAATGTTAGCCACTAATTCAAATTTAGTATGTATAAAACAGTCACACAGGAAGGGAGAGTGGGGAAGGGGGAAAGCAAGAAGAAAGGAAAGAAGAAAAGAAAAAAATAAGGAAAAGAACCATCGCTCAAAATTTTTGCATCTAAACTTCATAATATAGCATTTGCACTGATTAATTTTATGAAAGTAAAGCAAATAACAAAGGGAGGGTGCCTTATAAAAGTGATTACTGGGATCAATACTGCTAAGGAAAAAAATACAAAATGAAAGTGCTTAACAAACAGCACCATCAAAAGGAAATGTCACTTGTAATGATGTATAGCATACTTGCATGAAAAATAGAGTTAGATGCTGGCTTTAGCAGATGAAATTATATAGCATGATAAAGTAAGGTACTAAAGGAGTTGAACCACTCTATCCAAATTACAATACTATAAAACATTCAATAGTCAAATAGTAAAAGGTGAGAGAAAAACGTTTACTTGTTTAATTTGCGTAACCTATTTTGTCCCACAACAAAATCCTAGGCTGAACAGTGCATTCAGGATTTACAGAATGACTGCTTTACATAAATTCACTTTCCAAGTGATTTCATTTCCTCCATAACATCAACAACATGGGATAGTTACAAGTCCTATTTAGTGTCTGTTTTTCTAGATTTGCCTTTATTATTAGAAGAAAGGAATTTTCTAACTTTGCCTTAGATTTGATGTAAGAAACTGTACTAGAAACGGTGAGGGAATATTTTCTGTAAGTCAGGTTAAGACACTGACAAGAGTAGGATAATTCACTCCTCCAATAGCAAAACTTTTGCCTCACTTTTCAGTAGCCAATAGTTTATTTTTATCAAAGTTTACCTGATACCTATGACAACCTGAAGCTATCCTCAAAGCCATCTGCCATCAAAAATGGACATGAGGGTGAGACAAGAGAGTTATTTGAAGAAATATTAGGCAGAAAAGTGATAAAATCCATAAAAGGAAGCATTTCTTTTCTAAGGCAAGAACCCAGCTGCATTGGCTATTGGAAAATATTTCCAAGCTAGGAAAGTGGAAAGGACAATTAATAAGTTATGAAAATTGACTTTTACTGGGACAGTGAAAATCTGGGGACTGAGAGTAAGATAACCCATCCACAAATTTAAGTCATTTTTTTTTTTTTTTTTGGTTTTTTGGGTTTTTCTGTTCTTTTCTCTTTTGGCAGAATCTTTGGTGCCAGTGTTTTGGCAGCTTTAAGTACATGTACACTCAGCAAATTTACATGACTATCATTAAGAACACGTAGATTTTAAATGAGCCCCAGGTAAGTACTGAACTATACAAGCCACATTAGTCGTGAGCCTGAAATAAACTTGTGGATATATTGATCCTTAAGTATGATTTTTCTAACAATTTTTTGTAGTTAAATTCCTCCATGACCAATGTTTTCTAAACAATGGTGATTTGATGAAACTCCTCAAGGGCAGACCTTACCAGACATTCTTTAATTAGAAGTTTAAGTAGACTAAGTAACCCTCCCTAATGACTTTTACTTAAATCAGACTGTCATTGTCCTCTTGTGGCACAGATTGCTTGATCTGAGAGCTCCTGAGTCTATGACACATAGGCTATCTCACATTGTACCTCTCTGAAGTGTCTCTTTTATTTGTAGTTCATTTCAAAAAACATGCTTTAAGGTATAGAAGTCTGCTCCATTCCAGGCCTGTGAATTCAGAGATGAACCATACAATAGAGAAAAATAATCTTGTCTTGAGATATTTGTCCTCTTGTAGAGATGTGGAATTATTATGACTTACATTAACTAGATACTTATTATATAATGGATAATACAACAAAAGTTTTGTTGACATGTAGTATTTCTATTATTACAGCAACTGAATGCCTTAAGGGCTGTATTTATTCCCTACTTGAAGATAGAAAAATGAGGGAGAAGAGATATTGTTATTTTTCAATACTGTATACCTCTTGAGGGACAAATCCAGTACAAATTCTGACTCCAAACTTTAGACTTAGCCCCTATTTAAAAATAGAAATGAAGGAAAAGAAATAATGGTGATTACAATAATTGAGCAACTTTTACAGTCCAAGATTCTTAACATAATATCAATATTATTCTCATTCAAATAGAATATTTGGTGAGGTCAAGTATGTTGTTACCCTCCATTGAGAACTGAGGAAATATAATGCATATAGAAATTATGCCTTGTGAAAGTTCTTTCAGTGTGGTCCCGTTTCTCAAAGGGGGGTCCCTATGCTACAGCAGAACCATTGTTTCAACTTTTTATCTGGCAAGTATCACATTGTTGTAGACCACTACAAAGTGGCTTTGAGCAGGATTCAAAATTAACTAATTGGCTTTCAATGTTTATCTGTGAGTCTGTCCTAGGCCTAGGCCCCTTACCTGGTGAAGGGAGCTGATTCATAGTAAGCGAACCTCTATGAGTCACTGGCCCTGGCTGAGGCCTGTAGTGACCTGTGAGGCCAGTGATACCTCAAAGGGCAAGATAAGGCCACAGCTGAGGACACCTGACTAAATAGATAGCGTCTGCAACTGCCAGCATCTCAGTCCTGCAGTCTCATTCCCATCATTAATGTCATCATGGAGATAAGACAGTTCTCCTTAATTGGCATAATTTACTACTTGGAGAAGTCTTTGAAGTGACTTCCAAGGTCCTGCTCATTTCCCATGCTTTCCTCAGTATCCTCTCTCTTTGTTTGAAAATGTAATAAATATGGGCTGCCCAGAGAAGCTCTTTGTCTTACCCCTCATTTTAGCCCCAGAGTCATGAACTCTGCAGAGGGTTTTGATCCTCCTGGAGCCCTAAAATCATACCATTTGTCTCATTTATTTAAGCCTTTGCCATACACTCATTTGGGAGATTGGGGATCTGGGCCCGATATCACATTAATTTTTGGCTTCTGAAAAATCAAATGAATAGGAAGAAATTATGTAGCCAAACACAATGCATGGATCTGCTTGCTTGTAATTAAGTGAGAAAATAGCAAAATCAAAGCAAAAATATTATAAAATTGTAACTACTGCCACTAACACATTTACATGTTCCTTGGGGGCTATTTTAGTCTTTAAATTGTTAAGTCAGAGAGTTTGTCATATTTTGCCTGATGTTCTCTTTAACATCACATAAAAATTATCTGAGATTGATTAATTTTGACAGCCCCAGTTCTCAAATATTCTGAGGCAATATCATAGGTGTTTCAGGACCTTGACATCGACCTGACTATCTTAAAAATGTTGTACTGTTTGCTTAAAATTTTTGATGTTTAGGAATCAAAGAGTTAACAGTTGGTTTCCCTTGTGTAAATGGGACTGATATTCCTTCATAGCTCCAGAGTCATTTTCTGGTTTTAGCAAAAAACAGTAATAGAACATTTCTGTTACATTTGACTCATCAAACAAAATGATCGTTATAACATTCTTCTTATCACATTATTGTGAACCATGAGAGTTATTAAACAAAGGAGGCATAATTTATTTTTTTAAAATAATGGTTAAAGAAGTGGTAGGTAATTATTATTATTTGTTGAGTTGGGAAGCATTAATGAAAGTCTGTTACATGCCAGCCATTTTACTGAATCAGCTGAAGAAAACAAAAATATATAAAGATATATGAATCATTCAGCCAATAAACAGTTGTAAGTGCCACTATACTGAAGATAAGCATTTTGTCTCATTCACAATTTATTACCTATTTTAGGCTCCTTATTTGCAAAGATAATGATCCTGTTAACAAATGTGTAAACAATGACTATTAAATACATAAACATATTTACATATACATAAACCATTTAACTACTCCTTTCCTTTTGCCAATAAAATAAATCTTCTCTTTAACTAAACTGCTATACATAAAATTAATTTATACATGAATTGTACTTATACATGAAAAAGTGCTCTGAGGATGCTATAGTAGAAATGAGATAGGTTTCTGTAAACAAGACACACTAGAAAAATTAATCACACTCCTTCAGATCTAACTGCCTGTGGTCTTCACTGTAGCATTTATTAAAGAATTAAAAGTACATTCATTCTCAAAACTTTTGTTAGAAACATGACAGCTTTAATATACCTTTAGAAATTGTTTCTGCAACTGTATTACTTAACATTTTATTTTAATATAGCTTTCCTTTGTGATGCTTCTACTCATTCAGATGCTGACTATAAAAATAAAGCAAAATGTGGAGTTTAAGCTACAGTAAAAAATTAAAACTCTATTGCTAAAAATGTAGAGGTGATAGTTTTATATTCCCATTGCTTTCTTTAAATAACTGTCTAGTCTTTTACTGCACAGTAACAAAGTAAGTAATGAATATAAATGCCTTATATTTGTAGAGCACTTGGACTTTTATTTTCAGTGGTAACACAGATGAGGTACCCTGGACAAACCAACTAAAACTGGAGGACATTTTTTTCATTATTGAATTTTAACATATACATATTA
Organism: Dasyprocta punctata; assembly: GCA_004363535.1. Lineage (NCBI taxonomy): Eukaryota > Metazoa > Chordata > Mammalia > Rodentia > Dasyproctidae > Dasyprocta > Dasyprocta punctata. Next base: position 19,445 of record RJWM01020205.1, read on the forward strand.
AAGCATATATAGTGTTCTAATCCTATGTATAAAGCCGGAATTTTTTTTTTTATTTTTCTGTAATCACCACAGAAACAAAGAGCAGGAATATTTCCACAGTCCCATAAATGTTCTTCACACTTGCTCTTGTCAACAGCCAGTATTTCCTCTCCAGCTCAGAGGATTCATTAATGGAGCTTTCATTAATATAATACACCTGTGCCTGTTTTGGGACATCATATTGGGGAAATTATGCCTTATGCACTCTTTTGTCACCAGCTTTTTCCTGAAAAACGTAAAACGAATCAATCATTTATATTACTGAGTGCACTGGCTGTTTTATATACTAAGTTATTTTTATTAGAGCTGTTGTACTATATTACAGTGAATACATATAATACAATATATATGTCCATTGCTTTCTTGATATTTGAGTCATGTCCAGTTTTGTGTGTGATGTGTGTTATTTAAAATGATTATTTTAAAATTTTAAATGAACATTTTAAAGGTATCAACAAGTTGAAACTAAGTTATGGTCATAAGACCAAAACTTAAGCAAAAATAGAGACTGAAACTGCCTTAAACTTGAGGATATAAGAAAAAACAATTCACAGCTGAATAGATAATGTGGAAAGGATGGAATACAAAGAAGGGTTCTAAAAATAAATAAGAGAAGAAAGGCTTTCAAATAAATGACAAATTGTCAGCTTACATCTCAAGACAAGTTGGGGAAGTCAAAAGATTAATATTGTCAATATAATTACAATGATTAACTTTAGTTACAATCATATACTCATTAAAATATATATTTTGAATTACTACATATTAGCCCCACACAATAATGGGTTTCATTTTGGCACATTGACAAATAAATACAATGTATTTTGATCATTTTTACCTCATCTGTGACCATTAGTTCTCTTTTATCAGCATCATTTTGGAAATAATCAGATTAGTAAAATATATTCATGGGTGTGTCTGTGTGGGTCACAGAGGCATGATACCATACATTTCTCTACAGCACTCTTCTCATGTTCTGTTTCTCAGCTATCATGAACTGAGCAGATTTCTTCCATCATGCCCTTCCACCATGATGTCTCTGTCTTGGAGCTAGCCAATCATGGACTGAGACTTTGAGCAAATTAAACATTTTCTCTTTTAAATTCTGGATTTTGCATATTGTGTCTCAGCAACAATAAAGCCTGCAATAGAGAAAATTGTTACCAAAGTAGTGGGTTTTTGGCTGTGACAGTACCTGACCGTGTTGTTTAGAAGACTCTGTAACAAGTTTATGCAAGGAGTTTAGAAAGGTTTGCAGTAGCATACTAGAGAAGCCGTATAATGCTACAAGGAGAGCATGATGGGTGATTCTGGTCAGAATTCAGAGGACCAGAATACTGATAAGAATGTGGACAATAAAGGCCAGGCTCAGGTGGTTTCAGTTAGGAAGAAGGACTGTTGGCAGTTGGACTAAAGAACATGTGAATTCTACTCTGGATGAAATTTGTTTACGTTTTGCTCATGTCCTCAGACTTTTTGAGAGTCTGAGATTAAGAGTGAGACTAATTAATCTGGTGGAGGAAATGTGCAAGCAGCCCAATACTAAGCCTGCAGAATGAGTATTGATAGTTGCTTTTAGCCAGATTTATTGTGAGAATCAGAAGTAAAAGGCAGAGCTGAAAATTCTGAAAAACTTACATTTTTGCCCAGACAAAACCACATGTAAAGTTTCAGTTAGTGGAGTTCAGAAAAATGTACTGTACACAGAAAGAAAATGATTCCAGATGGAATGTATGAACTGCAACAGTGACAAGTAATATTTAAGGAAATCCAGACAAACATGGATTGTATACAAAAAAAGGAGAAGGAGCTTCTTTTCCTCTCTTATATTGAATGTAGGATATTTGCCCTAGGGCAGGTGTAGCACTCACACTACCGATCCCAGTACTGGACAGTGACCCAATCACAAACTGTAGATTCAGTCACCTCTGAAAAGCCCACCCCCTCATGACAGCATGAGACTTTGGGGGATATGCAGACACAAACCATAACATATGATAATTTCCAAATGACTCACTGCACCAATGGGAGAATAAAATCACTTAGACAAAACTCTTGATAATCAATTTCTCTGGCAAAATTTGAGGAACCATGGCTAGAGTTACAAGTGCTATCAACATAGTAAGTAGGAAATTTATTTCTCAAAGGGACCAAAAAGGGAGAAGGAGTATCCTTACACCAAAGACTGTAGTATGCACCCTGTAAATGTTCATATTCTAGCTGTATTACTGTAACATTCAAATGGCACCCAGTAATGTATGCAGGAGTTCCCCAAAGGAGAAATTAAGACATCTATATCCTCCTTTACTCATAGGAAAAGAAATGGATTTGTCAGTTAGATGTCTGATGTCTGTGTAATAAAAATAGTCTACTTTTAAAAACTGCCCTAAGGCTGTAAAGACAGTTTAAGAAGCTATCTATAATATGATAAAATAAGCTGAACTTAGTTGAAATTTCATTCCAAATTCTACTGTTGTATTCTTCATACAAAATCAATTTATTTAAAAGCCAACATGCTCCTTCAAAATGTTGCAATAATTAGAAAAAATAAAAACATATCTTGGGAAATGATAGAGAGCAACCAGGTGAAAAGTTTTGGAATTATGAACTAATGATTGACACCACTGTATCATTTCTGACAGTTATTTGTTTCATTTTCACTGAATCTTTAATCTTTCTCAAGTCTCTCAAAGCTCTTGTCAATACTTGAACAGGGGCCCACACTTCACCAGCACCACATCAAATAAGAGACAAAGATCATTAACAAAGGATCGATTTATGATGATGAAAATTCATAGTGCATACAGAAAAACATCTTAATTTCTTGGCGATTTTTTTGTTGACATCTTATTGATTTTTATGGCACTACTTTTAAGCAACATCTGTATGTTGTAAAAAAATTGAATTTCAGCATTTAAATTCCGTTTCAGTTAAGCAAACCAAAGGTGTAACCAGGTTTTTCCCAAATTGGCTTCTCTTGCATCATCTCCCTTCAAAATCTGAGCTCCTTGAGCCATAATGATGGCATTCAATTTCTTGTATTTCTGTGCATCCATAAATATTTGAAGACAAATTTTGTAAGTCTTGTTAAAGAACTGACTTGCATCAGAAAACATATGCATTATTTTAACAAATATATATTGAGTGTCCCTTCTATACAATGCACTTTGCTATATGCTGATTAATTTTTCTGTTTGTTTTTTACCAAATAGAATAATGTAAGTGGTATCATCCAGAAATTCCACAAATTGAAATTTTCCTTATTATTTTATTCTCCTGAGCAAGTGTATTCACTGATTCATTCATTTGTTCATAAGCAAAAAACATACAGAATATTTATTATACTTATGCTGGATCTTGCAGAACACCTTAACCTTTATTTACCTCAATTTCCTTATCTATAAAATGGGAATGATAGCAATAGCATTGGTTCGGTTAATGTCAACCCAATAACACTGGGTTGTTGCCAATATTAAATAAGATTATACATTTGAAACATTTAGAATTGGATCTGGCACAACAAACTGGTGTTTTTGCCCACGTAAGTGTGCATATACTGACTATATATCATTTTAGTCCAAGACCTCTAAGAAGCATTACCTGTGGTACCACACTAAGGAGTCCATTAAACTAATGATATTCTACTGGGGAAGTGTAAGTTGGGTACTGTAACAATGAGATTTTTAAAAAGAAAATATCATAGCAAAGATAAATGAAAACAATGTGTTTCTACAATGGATATCATTTCACAGACTGTTAAGAAACTAAATAGATTGAGTTTTCTTACCATATGCAACATTTCCAGAAAAGACACGAGAAGATTCACGTATCAGGGTAATCCATGAAAGGAAAAAGAAGTGGAACAGGTCTGCCCAGGTCTTTTCAACCTTTTTTTTTCTCATTGAGTAGTCTTCATTGTTAATATACTTGCATGTTTCAAAACCTGACTCATCTGAGGCCTGGCAAGAAGCCACATCCCACACACAATACTGTTGTGCTTTATTTTAATCATCTTTCTTATATTCTACTTACTGTCAAGCTATGTCATGGAAACCAAAACTAATACCAAGGTTGTGTTTAAATCAAATTTTTTCTTCACAGCTATCACCATAATGTAGTTGATCAAAGCATTGCTTTGAAATTAGACAAGGAATTCTGAGTGCTGAATCTGCTCATTGCTAGCTGTGAAAGTGATTTAAGAGGTCTGAGTCTTGATTCTTTCATTTATAAAATAGAAATGTATATCTGTCTCACAAAGCTGTTATAAAGGATGAATGAGCGGTAAAGTAATTAGAGCTATGATTGGCACATAAATGTTCAATAAAAGTTTACTATTCCCATAATCATCACTGCATACAGATGAGAAGCCCAGAGAAGCCCATTCAGATCACTGGCTGTGAATCTACTAGGATTATACTGAAAAAGACTCATGATAGTCTAGAGCTACTCTGGAAAAGTAAAATTGAGTAATGATCATGATGGATTGGATCAACATAGAAAGCTTAAATTAGTAATTGAGAACTCAAATTATATATGTGTCTCACTTGCCTGTGCTAGACAAAAATCACCACACCCCTCCCTCATTTCAATATCATCTATAAATTCCATCATAAATTCAAATTCCAGACTTTTATTTGACTCTTTGACAGTTGTACTCAGAAATGCATCATCAGAATTAAAATACATTGAGATCAGATGGTATAATATTCCATTTTATCTTGTTGACTAGTCATACTAGAGCTTCATGATCTGTAGTGGTAGTCACTAAAACATATTTGTAACAGCACGGCAGTGAGCAATGATACCACCACAATGTTAATGATGAGTACCTGAATATGGGATGCTTAAAATTTTAAATAATCATCTTTCTTCAGATTGTGTTGTATATCCTCTGCCTGCTTGAGGTTTTAATTTTTCTATTACTTGATATTAGAACAAGCATACTACACTATAGATATGTATCATATATTGAGGCAGAACAAAATCTTACATTTTTGAATAATGCATGACTTACCTTAAAGAAAAATCAAAATCCTCAATTTATTTACCCTTCTTAGTTTCATTACAGATGTTTGTTTTGCTCCAGTTCATTCTTTTGGCTTTTAAAGACTTTCAAAAATCAAAGCTAGTGAAATAAGATTTAAGGGAGCACAATAAGAGAAACAAAATTATACTGATTTTCTTTAGACTCCAATTGGATATAACAACAAGAGTTCTTAGCTCACACTTCACATATTAACCTGTATCTAAAAATTTATCAGTATGTACGGTGTAAGAAAAGTGAACTGAAGTTTGGGCATAGACCTACACAGTTGTCCTTAAAGTCAGTAACTTTTAGAATCATCAATTATGATAGTTTAAACTGACATATTCCCATTCATGGCACTAATCTGAAGATTTTTATTCAAGCACTGGGTCAGCAAGGAGGTGTATTATTCAGCTTTCTCACTGCTGAGACACAATACCTAATACCCACAACTTAAAGGAGAGTCCAGTTGGTTCATGGGTTCAGTACATGTTTGGCTGGCTGCAAGGCAGACACATCATGGCACAGAGCTTGGCAGAGAAAAGCTGCTTAGTTTATGGCTTCTGTGAAGAAGACTAGGGGAAGAATGCCAGAGCAGTAGGGATGAGGAACTAGATATAGAAGGTTACATCTCCATCATCCATCTAGAAATACCTAGAAAGATGTTCTACCAATCCCCAGGGTAAACCTCAAAGTTAATCAAACTGATACTGCACCCTAACCACCATATCCCACGACTTTTCAAATTTGTTCCCATATACATCTCCTTAAATTATATGCAATCCCCAGATAAAGAAAATAGCAAGTTAATAATTCTGCTTAACATAATTCAACAATCCTTCATGCAACTGGAAATGCAATAGTAGTCCCTTCCCCCAAATCTCAGCATTTCCAGTGTGTCTCAGAAGTCAAAGTCCAAGTCTCTTTTGAGACTCAAGGCAGACTTCTTAGCTGTGAGCTTCTGTAAAAATCAAAAAGTTACATAATCTCAATGTACAATGGCACATGGTAAATATTACCTTTTCAAAAGGAAGAACTTGAAAGTTGGATAAAAAAAGAACTGAACCAAAACTCAGTAGGGCAAACATTAAGCCTTTTAGATCTATATCCAGCATCCAAGACATGGTGGTAAAATATGTGAGTTCTAAAGGACTCAACAGCCACGCTCCTATAATCTTGCCAGTTGCAGCCTGCATCTCCTTCTCTGTATGTCTCAGCTCATGGCCTATTCCACAGTAGATATTCCACATTTCTGTCAGGCCAACTTTCTGGGATCTACATTGCACTTTTGGCTTCATGCACTCACATCTCAGAGGCTCCTTTCCTGACCTTCAAGGCCTTTCAATGAAATCTGGATGAAAGAATTCCTGACCCCACAACTTCTGTATTCAGCATGCCAGTAAAATTATCATGATGTGGATGACACCCTTCTGCTTGAGCAATAGTCAGACCTATTTAGACAATGATTAAATGGCCACTGTCGGGCTGATGGCTGAGAATGGTGAGGTGAGTCCTGGGGAACATATTCTCTAGTAGGCTTTTCCTGAGCAAGAATTCCAGGGACTCTTTTCTCAAAGTAAGTTTTGGCAATTTTTCACCCTTGTGTCAGAGCAATAAAGTCAACCATGACCCAACCAGATACACCTAAAAGTTTGCCCTACCAATCCCTGAGGCAGATGCCAAAGTCACCAAATTGAATCTTTACCTTAAAACTCACAGTAGTTTCCAACAAATGTCTTGATTAATGATTCTGGTGTATTTAATTTGTGGTTCACAATTTAAACAACAGTTTAGAGCATGTGTAAGCCATTTACAGGCCACAGTCACAGAAATGGAAAATTATTCTAAATAACTCTGATATACTACCATAAAAGACCTCAAAGTTTATTACTAAGGCAGTCATGAGTTCAAGAATATTTGGATTTTAGGTCCTCACAAGTTAAAGTTTTCCTCAGTTTCAATGAAAATCACTACTGTCTCATCTGAAGGTAAGTGATTTATTTCTCATTCTTCCTTATTCTTGTTGATCTACTTGCTTTAAATGAACGTAGACCTCTTCAACTGGTTTCTAAAAACTGTCCATGCTTTCTACATACTTGCCTGCTACTAGAAAAGAAGCGATCTATGATCCATTTCAAAGACATTCTCATTATAAAACCAATGGCTTTTTAAAGACCTTCTAGTAAATTTAAAGTACATTTCACTTTGAATTTTGTTTTTTTGATTCCTTGCCATTTTCTTACTGTTTGAATTTTCTGAAATCTTTCCACTCAGTTACTTAATGATGTTTGAGGATGACCCCCCTACAGCTTCAAAGTAGTCCATGGAGAAAATCTACAATACAATTTTGATACAATAAATACATACCCAGTAAGTTAACATAAAGTTTATAAGCATATATGCTTCAGGCAGAATGGCCAGAGAGCAAATGTGAAAAATAGGTTTTACCTCCAAGCTAATTCCAATTTATTAATATTGGTTTCCCTGAAGAATTTTATTATAACAGATTATGAGCCAGAATTTCCAAGAGATATTTCTACCTGAAGAACAGTAACTCATCCCCTGGGCCTAGGGCAGTGGCAGGAACGTCAGCTGACCCTTCTCCTCGTTCCCCAAACTAGGGCAGCAGCAGGATCATCAGCTACCCCTCCTCCTTGACCCCTGGAAACAGGGCAGTGGCGAGATCATTGGCAGTCCTCCTCCTCCCTCCCCTGGACCTAAGGCAGCTGTAGGATCCTCAGCTGCCACTCCTTTTCATCCCCCAGAACTAGGGGGGCACAGAAGACCACATAAAGCCTGCAACTGTGCGATGAGTTTCCCACTCAAATAGAGGACCTCAGTGGGTAAACAGGAGCAGCAGCGAACTTGCCCTCAGCTATAGGACCTTGGCAAGCCTGGCAAGAATGTGGATGAGTCCTTCCTCCATTCAGAGAACACCAGGTGGGTTGAAGAGAGTACTGACAAGGTCTCCCCCAGTGTGGAGGAAATTAAAAGGGTTTGTGAGGCACTCAGTGACACAGTAGGGTCCCAGCTGAGGCACACACTCTAGCCACGTAGATCTGGTGGGCTGGAACAGGCTGAAGCCATAGTAGCAATAGGAGCTAAGCATTGGTTTACACCAGTACTCCTAAAGTAGTCCACCTAGGTAGAATATAAGACTCACCCAACAGGACCTGCAGGAGAAATCCAGGTGACTGGCCCCTCCCCTTCACTGTGGGAATCAACAATTGGACAAACATCACCCATACAGTAGGATCCTATGACACACACGACAGTCATTTGAGACTAGTGGGATTGAAAGACCAAAATATTAACCCAAGAGGTGAAAATGAGAAGACGAACAAGCAAAATGCAATCTGAAACATCCAGACCATCAGGAACAAGTACAGGAGACATTAAAATAGAGGACATTAGAACTCACACACCTGGGGCTTCTGGGAAGATGGCAGAACAGTAAGCACCAGAGTAAACAGCCTCTCTGAGAGATACAGTCCAGATGCTGGAATATAGCATCGCGAGGAAGACAAGAAGGAAAGAAGTGGGTCCTCTGGACCCGGGGAGAATCTAAAGTGAGAATTGAAGCCCACCAAAAGAGTAAAAAGAAAAACTTAAATGAGAAGAAGGCAGTAGCTTGTGCCACCTTTGCCTGGAGCCAGACCCACTGTGAGAGAGGAGCTGTTGGAACCTGGGGACACACGATCAAGGTGATGTGGTGGCTGGTGACCCTGGAGGCCTCTGCAGAGAGAGGCAGCATTGGAGGGGAGTGGCAGTGGAGAGGAGTGGCAGACCTGAAGGCTGCACTGACTGGAGGTGAGTGCAGAGGATTTGGTCCTCCTGCAGGAGAGAGCGATTTGCTGGGAACCATTTTGGAGTCGGGCAGATAAGACCAGAACCAGCTCAGACTAAGTTCCACCCCTCTGCCATTGCAGAGGTTTTCTGCGGGTAGCCAGCTTGGTCTGAGGGTGTTGGCCAGCCCAAACCCTGTACACACTCCAGGGCTGGTAGTGGAAGATCCCCACCAGTGACTAGCCCAGGTCTGCAGGCAGTAGCCAGCCCCTCCCCCCTCCAGCCTTTGGTGAGCCAACACAGGGTGAGAAAAGCAGCAGACACCCCTACACCAGCACACCCAATGGCCACCATCTGATACCCATAGCCAGCACTGGCTAGAAAAACCAAACAGTCTCACTTCAGAGAAATTGCAGCCAATGTAGGAAGTGCCTGAGACCTCAGTACCTACTCGTCCAGAAGAACCCAGGAATATGTCAAGATGAAAAAGCAAAAGGCAGTCTCTGGCCTCTAATCCAAGCAAAGCAAGTCCAAGAGATGCAAACATGGAAGAGACTGGAAGTTGAACACTTGAAGTTTCTGAAGTGATGGCAACTGAAGTAAAGAAAGAACTTCATGAGGCTCTAAAACAAATTAAAACAGAAATACTAACTCAGGTAAAAGAAGAATTAAAAAACATAATAAAATGATTACTAAGCATCTCTAAGAAAGACATAGATTTAAAAAATGGAGACGCATAGTAAAATGAGGGAAACCTTGAATGAACAATACAAAAAAGGTTTAGAATACATGAAACAAATTCGAAGAGATATCCAGGAAGCTAAAAACTCCATTGAAAGCTAGCAAAATCACTTGAAAGAAACTAAAGATAGACAATCAAACTTTGAAGACAGGTTTGCAGCTTGTGATCGTGAAAGGAAAGATCTCTTAAAAGTAACAAGGAACCTGGAAATAACAATTCAATGGCTACAAAACAAACCAAAGAAACATAATTTAAGAAAAAACGGTGTGAGTGAAAAAGCAAGGGTCAATACAAATGACATTAAAAGTCTATTTAGAGAAATAATATCAGAAAACTTCCCAAGCATGGGAAAAGGAAGTGACATTCAGATAAGTAAAGCATATAGAACTTCAGCCAGCCATAACCAAAATAAATCTACACCCAGACATATAATAATCAAGATCCCAGAAGTTCAACAGAAGGGCAGAATATTAAAAGCTGTCAGAGAAAAGAAATGTATCACCTACAAAGGAAAACCCATCAGAATCACAACAGACTTCTCAACACAAACCATCAAGTCAAGAAGTATTTCAAGTCCTGAAAGAAAACAGCTTCCAACCCAGACTGACATACCATGCAAAACCATCTTTCGAAGTTAACAGAGAAACAAGATACTTCTATGACAAAGAACACCTGAAGGAATTCATGACCACCAAACCAACCCTGCAAAGAATACTAAAGGACATTCTAGAGAGAGGTTTAAAAAAAGGCCTCAGCTCCAGAAACAGTGGCAGAGGGATATCAGTAAGCAGAGCAGACAATTGAATGGAGAGGAAAACTGGGCAGCCAACAGCAGGAAAATAGAATGGCAGAGATCGAGGCAGTGCATGTGTCTTAGTCACTTTTCACTCATTGCCGAGGCAGAATACCTGATGCCCAAAATTAAGGAAGGAAAGGTTTATTTCTTACAGTTCTTGGGGGGTTTCAGCCCGTACTCAGTTGGCTCCAAGGCAGTGTGTCAGGGTGGGGGAGTCATTCATGGTGGCCACCAATCAGCAAGACGAACCAGGCAAGAGAGAGACAGAGACACGTGTTGGCCCCACCCTTATTCTGTATGTTGGCTAGACCCCTGGGCGGGTGCAGCACTCACATCACCAGTGCCAGCACTAGACAACAAACCAATCATGAGTGCCAGACTCAGCCCTGTCCAAATTACAAGTCCTTGGGGGGACACAGGATCAACCAATACAGCATGTTGGGCATAACCACTAATATAGATGTTCTCAATTCACCAATAAAATGAAACACAGGTAGAGTGGATCAAAAGACAGGATCCACCAATATGCTTTATACAAGAAACACATTTGACTAGAAAGGGATTCATAGACTGAAAGTCAAAGGAGAGAGAACAATGCTCCATGCAACAGGGAACCAGAAAGAAGTAGGGGTAGCTTGCCCATTAGCTGCAGAGTGGACAAGAAAGACATGGCATTTTTATACAATGGAAAGCTACTCAGCTATAAAGAAAGATAACCCTGAGGCTCTTAGAGTTAAGACATGCTCATGGATGAAATATTTCAGAGTGACATGAGTGAACACTGTGTTGTCTCCCTAGTATAAAAAACTTAAAAGTTAGGCAGATTAAAAATACACAATACATATTGTGAAAGTGAAAGGGGAGGAAATGTCTAAAATGGGAAGGCAGTTGCCATTGTTGTTCTATTATTGTGATTTGAATCCTGCATTGTTTTCATTGTTGTTTGGTTTTATTCTGTTTCAGTTTGTCTAGTTTTATCATATCTGATGGCATGGACAGCTATTTCAAAGATAACAAAATACATTATGGTGCCATTATTGATTTCCTATTACCTTGTTTGGAAGATATAGCTTTCGTTGTTTTGTTTTCATTGCTTTATTTTGAGTGATTTCATTCTTTTTTGATTTGTTTGATTGTATTATATCTGAAGATATAGGCAACTACTTAGAAGATAACAAGAGGCATTATGGTAACCACTGTTGTTTTACTATTCTTTTGAAGTCCTCTATTGCTTCTATTGCTTTGTTTTTATTGGTTTTATTTTGTACTATTTTGCTTGATTTTATTATACCTGATAGTATGAGCAGTTATTTTGAAGATAACAAGAGACATTATGGTAGCCATTATTGACTTCCTTTTACCTTTTTTAGAAGTCATATACCATGTTCAATGTTTTGTTTTGATTGATTCTATTCTGTTTTATTTCATTTGGTTTTATTCTTTTCAAAATAAAATTTAAAAAAAGAACTCACACACCTGAAATTACTGAAAAATAGCAGGTGAAATAATGAAACAAATCCACGAAGCTATAAAAGAAAATCAGATTAAAAATAATCTCTCAGGTACAAAAAGAAATGATAACCTTAATAAAGGAGTTGCTCAGCATAGCTAGAGAAGACATAGATTAAAAAAGTATAGGAGCATGGGGAAATGATGGAAACCTTGAATGAACAATATAGAAATGAAGTAGAATGCATGAAATAACTTCAAAGAAATATTCACAAAATAAAAAAAAAATTCTATTGAAAGCAGGCAAACCATTTCAATGAAGCTGAGGATAGAATTTCAGACCTAGAGGACAAGGTCGCAGCTAGTGATCATGAAAGGAAAGAACTTTTAAAAATAACAAGGCACCATGAAATGACAATCCAACAGCTTCAAGATGATGCAAAGAGAAACAATATAAAAATAATAGGCATAAATGAAGATGAAGGGGTCAGTGCAAATGACATAGGAAAACTATTTGCAGAAGTAATAGCAGAAAATTTCCCAAACATGGTAAAAGAATCAGATATGCAGATAAGTGAAGCATACAGATGGCAAAATAATCATAACCAAAATAAATCTACACCCAGACATATAATAAATAAGATCCCAGAAATTCAGCATAAAAACAGAATACTAAAAGCTGTTAGAGAAAACACACAACTCACCTATCAAGGAAAGCCTGTTAGAATCACAGCAGACTTCTCAACACAAACCCTCAAGTCAAGACGAGCTTGAAGTGAGGTGTTTCAAGCCCTGAAAAGACACAACTCTCAAACCAGATTGATGTACCCTGCAAAACTTTCTTTGAAAATTAATGGAGAAATAATATACTTCCATGACAAAGAACAACTGAACAATTTTATGTCCACCAAACCAGCCCTAGATATAGTACTGAAAGACATACTAGAGAGAGATAAAAATGACTACAGTTCCCAGAACAACAACAGAAAGAAACTACAAGGGGGAAAAGCAGGAAACCAATAACAGGAAAATAACATGCTAAAGTTGAGTCAGTATATATTAGCTATATCCATCAATGTAACTGGCCTCAATTTGCCTATTAAAAGAAATAGATCAACAGAATAGTTCAAGAAACAGGATCCAACAACATGCTGCATGCAAGAAACACATCTGACTGAAAAGGAAACTCACAGATGAAAAGTCAAAGGATGGAAAACTATATTCCATGCAATAGGAATCCAGAAAAAATCAGGGATTGCTATTCTGTTTGCAGACAATATGAATTTCAAACCAAAAATGATCAAAAGAGATAAAGAAGGTCACTACATACTTGTCAGGGGAATAATTCAAGAGGAAGAGCTAACAATCATAAATATATATGCACCAATACAGGAACACCCAACTATATAAGACAAATACTAATCGACATGAAAAATCCGATAAGCAACAACACAATTGTAATAGGAGACCTTAATAGCCCATTGACACAGAGATAGATCAACTAGACAAAAAGTTGGCAAAGAAACGACAGAACTGAATCACACCTGAGAATAAACGAACTCAGTAGGTATTTACAGAGTGCTCCACCCAACAACATCAAAATACACATTCTTCTCAGCTGTGCATGGGATGTTCTCTAAAATAAACAATATATTAACTTATAGAACATTCTTAAGTAAATGAAAAAGGATTGAAATTATCCCATATACATTATCTGATCATGGTGCACTGAAATTGGAAACTAATGGCAAAAGAAACTGCAAAACCTACATAACTACATGGAAAATTAAATAAAAACCTCTTGAACAACCAGTGGGTTACAGATGAAATTAAAGAAGAAATTAAACAATACCTGCAATTCATTGAAAATGTAGATGTAGCATACCAAAAGTTGTGAGACACAATGAAAGCAGTCCTAAGAGGGAAATATATAACAACAAACATTTGCATCAAGAAAACAGAAGGAGCACAAATAAATAACCTAATGCTACAATTCAAGATTCTAGAAACAAGATCAAGTCAAGCCCAAAGCCCATAGAAGAAATTATGAAGATCAGAGGAGAAATTAATGCAATTGAGAATAAGAAAACAATACAAAGAATTAATTAATCAAAGAGCTGGTTCTTTGAGAGAATAAACAAAATTGATAAATGTCTAGCCAACCTTATCAAGAAAAAGAAAGAAAAACCTCAAATTCATGCAATAAGGAATGAGAAGGGAGAAATTACTACAGATCTCATGGAAATTCAGAAGATCATGAATACCTACTTTGAAAATTTTACTCACGTAGAGTGGAAAACAGAGGAAATGGACAAATTCCTAGAAATGTATGAATTACCAAAGCTGAATCAAGAAGATATAACAATTTTGAATAGCCCAATATCAGCTACTGAAGTTGAAAACATGATTAAAAACCTACCAACAAAGAAAAGCCCAGTTCCTGATGGATTCACAGCTGGATTATACAAGAAATTTAGAGAAGATTTAACACCAATAACCTCAAACTCTTCAATGAATTGAAAGGGAAGCAATCCTACCTAACTCGTTCTTGGAAGTAAGTATTACTGATACCAAAACCAGAGAAAGACCCAACCAAAATGAGAACTATAGGCCAATCTCCCTAATGAACATCAATGCAAAGTTTCTCAATAAAATACTGGCAAATGGAATGCAGCAAATCATCAAGGTTATACATCATGACCAAGTGAGATTTATCTCAGAAATGCAGGGATGGCTTAACATATACAAATCAATAAATGTAATAAACCACATCAATAGAACCAAAGACAAAAATCACATGATCATCTCAATAGATGCAGAAAAAGTTTTTGGTAAATTCCAACACTTGTTCATGATAAAAACTTTACAGAAACTTGGACTAGATGATATCTACCTCAATCTGATTTTAAAAAACCATCTATGACAAACCAACAGCCAACATTGTACTAAATGGACAAAAATAAAAAACTTTCACTCTAAAATCAGGAACAAGACAAGGATATTCATTATCAACACTATTATTCAATACAATTCTAAAAACATTAGCCAGAACAATCAGACAAGAGAGAGAAATAAAAGAAATAGGGGTAGGGAAGGAGGAAGTTAAATTTCACTATTTGCAGATGACATGATGCTCTACATAGATGTTCCTAAAAACTCCATCCAAAGGCTACTAGAGTTAATAAACATATTCGGCAGTGTAGCTGGATACAACGTCAACACTCAAACAATCAGTAGCATTCCTGTACACAAAAAACAAACTCACTGAGGGAGAAATTATAGAAATAATACCTTTCACAATAGCATCCAAAAAAAAAATGAAATACTTAGGAATCAACCTAACAAAGAAGGTAAAAGACCTAGATGCTGAAAGCTATATTACTTTTAAAAAGGAGATTGAAAAGGACGTTAGAAAATAGAAAGATATCACTTGCTGTTGGTTAGCAAGATCCAAGATTGTGAAAATGACCATACTCGCAAAACTGGTATACAGATTTAATGCAATTCCAATCAAAATACCATTAACATACCTCACAGATTTAGAGAAAATATTCCTAAAATTCATTTGGAACCAGAAGAGACCTAGAATAGCATAGGCAACTCTGGGCAACAAAAGCAAGGCAAGAGGCATCTCAATCCCTTACTTAAAATTATACTACAAAGCTACAGTGATAAAATCAGCATGGTACAGGCAAAAAAATAGACCAGAGGATCAACAAAACAGATCAGAAGACGCAAACAGAACTACAAAGATACTCAGCCACATTATATTTGACAAAGGGCCAAATATGTTCACTGGAAGAAAGATAGCCTCTTTAATAAATGGTGCTGAAAAAACTGGCTTTCCACATGCTGAAGACTGAAACTAGACCCTTGTCTATCACCATGCACTAAACTAAAGTCAAAATGGATCAAAGATCTAAATATTAAAATAGAAAGAATAAATCTACTGGAAGACAAGTTAGGTAGAAATCTTGAAGACATAGGGGTAGGCAAAGAATTCATGAAGAAAACGCAAACCATGTGGGAAGTTGTTCAAAGAATCAACAACTGGGATTTCTTCTTATTAAAAAGTTTTTGCACTTCAAAAGAAATCACCAACAAAGTGAAAAGAAAACCCACAGAATGGGAAAGAATTTTAGCCAACTGTCCCTCAGATAAAGGACTTACATCCAGAACATATGAAGAATTGGAAAACATCAAGCCCCCCAAATTCAAAGACCCAATACAAAAATGGGCATCTAAGATGAACACGCACCTCTCAGAGGAAGAAATACAAATGGTAGATAAATACATGAAGAAATGCTCAGCATCACTGATCATTCAAGAAATGCAAATTAAAACAACATTGAGATTCCATCACACTCCAGAAAGAATGGTTGCCATCAAGAAATCAACTGATAACAAGTGCTGGTGGGGCTGTGGGGAAAAAGGAACATTTCTCCACTGTTGGTGGGAGTGTAGACTGGTGTGGCCACTGTGGAAATCAGTACGGAGATTCCTCAGAAAACTAGGATTGGAAGTTCCATTCAATCCAGCTATTCCCCTTCTGGGTATTTTCCCAGAAAAATTGAAAGTGTCTTGTCACAGTGATATATGTACACCCATGTTTATAGCAGCACGATTTGTAATAGCTAAATCTTGAAAACAAACAAAATTCCCATCAACCACAGAATGGATAAAAATGATGTGGTATTTTATACAAAGAAATATTACTCAGTTATAAAAAAGGATGATCTTGAGGCTTTTATAGGTAAATGAGGGCAACTCAGGACTATACTCATAAGTGAAATAAATCAGACTCACATTTGTAAATATCATATTGTCTCCCTAGTGTAAAAAATAAATAATAAGGGCCAGGGGTTTAGCTCAGTGGCTTAAGAACCTGCCTCGCTTGTGAGAGGCTGTGAGTTCGATCTCTGGTACCATAAATAAATAAATAAATAAATACTGAAAGAGTAATAAGATCCAAAATGTACAATAGATAGTGTAATAATGAAAGGGAAAAAAGTGCTCAAAATTAAAGAACAACTGGGATAGGGGAAAGGAGAAATGGAAGAAAGGAAAAGATTATATATATGTAGCTACACACATATAACTGTATGTATGTATAAGTGTGCAAGATAGATAACTATACTACTAATTCTCTGTTAGTTCATCAAAAAGAATGATTTGTGCTGTTACTGTTTGATTGATCATTTTCTATGCCTAGATCTTGTAACTTGAACAACTACTTCTAAGATAACAATATGCAATATATTAACTAATGTTGATTTCTTACTGATTTTTTTGAAATTCTGTATTATTTCTACCCTTTTTCTGTTTTGCTTTTAAAATGAAAAAAAAAGAACAGTAACTCAGAGGAAAACAAGATAGCATTTTAATTTTAGTTATACTGTTGGCTAATGATACCACATTGAGATATCCAACGAAGTTGTACTGGTAATACCCAACTTAGCACAGGTTGTATGTAGGTGCAGTCACTTCCTTCTATGGGTATCTCAAATATCTAGAAAAATTAGTAATGGGTATATGGTCCTAAGTATATAAATCTAAAGTAATGTCCAATAGGCATGCAGGTTTCATTACTCGTTAGTCCAACACATGGATGGGAAAACATGACTACTCGGTTCCCACTTTCTGTCCACAATACATGTGAATAGCCAAATCAATATTCTCTCCTCCTAAGCAGAAACTATATTAAATGTAGCAAAGAAAAATGTGCTCAAATCGTGGAAAGTTGCAAAATGATTTAAAAAAAAAAAACCACCCAGGAAAACCTTATAACTGAGGAATATTTCAAGAGAATATATGACTCTCTCCTTAAGCTTGCTGGATTGCTGTTAATTTGACTTGAGAAACTTGAGTTTGAGTTTCTCAGGAGAAACACAACATAACACTGGAAAACTATGCTGAAGCAGCACTAAAAATATAGTTCTAGTTATGCAAGAAACAAACTAGTCATGGCCAGAGTAAATTGACTCTAAACAAATTCTCTCTATATACTTTATTTTCCTTAACTATGTCATCAAATTCTAAGCACAAATATTGTAACACAGTAGTTGTTCAATGAATATTATTTCTTATGATGATCATGATTATTTCTAACTGAACTCTAAAGTGCTTCCTTTCAAAAGACAAGTGTCAAGGTAGATAGCATGTTTTACCTGGGCTTGCGGAGCTCCATAAAAAAGACAGGCCAGGACCAGATAAAGCAATTCAAAGAGACGTTTCCAAAAGCAAAGTCTAATTACAAAATTCTTTTCCCAATTCTCTATAGAATTTGTCCACCACTAATTAGCTTTTGACAT
>RJWM01020206.1:0-36679 GCA_004363535.1 Dasyprocta punctata
CTATCCCTCTTCTGGGCATTTTCCCAGAAGAATTGAAAACATCATATCACAGTGATATCTGTGCACCCATGTTTATAGCAACACAATTTGTAATAGCCAGATCTTGGAAACAACCCAAGTGCCCATCAATCAAAGAATGGATAAAAAAGATGTGGTATTTTTATACAATGGAGTACTACTCAGCTATTAAGAAAGATTGTATTGAGACTTTTATAAGTAAATGGTCACAACTTGAGGCCATACTCATAAGCGAGATAAATCAAACCCACTTGTGTAAATACCGTACTGTCTCCCTAGTGTAAGAAATGGAAAAGTATATATGATTCAAAATCTATAATAAATACTATGTAAGGGTAAAAAACAGCTCAAAGAGCAAAGATAATCGGGAAGGGAATGGGCGGAAGGAGAGAAGGGAAGAGGATAGGATATGGACCTGTATATATGTGTATGTAAGATAACTGAAAAGAACACTGCCGAGTGTATTCGTTATTGAGAGGGAACAATTAATGCTCATATGATTGGATCAATCTTGCATGTCTATGTCTGTTGATGTAAGAAACCATTTTAAAGATAACGATGTGCAATATTGCAACCATTGTCAAGCTTTTATCTTCCGGTTTTGTAAACCTGCAGTGTTGTGTATTTACTCTAGTCGTTTGCTTGCTGTTTTTACTATATATGTCGTCTTTTTTTTGTTTTGTTTTGTTTTGTTTTGTTATTCTTCGCTTAAATAAAAAAAAAAGTAACAGTATCTAAGACATGGGGGACAGTCGCAAAAATTGTAGCATGTGCATAATAGAATACTCACTTGAAATTCCAGAAAGAGAAAACCTATTGAACAGAGGACTGTTTGAGGTAACCATGGCTGACAAATTTCCAAAGTGGAGATTCAGTTACCTCAGAGGATATCAAACAGGATAAATAATTAAAAATCTACACCAAGGCACGTCATGTTCAAGCTTCAGAAAATCAAAGGCAAAGAGAAAATTTTTTTAAAGTAACCCAAACGGGGGCGCATTTCACCCATATAGAAGCAAGATAAAGATAACATCAGCTTTCCTTCTGGCAACTATGAAAAGGAGAATAGAGAGAAGTGAAATTTAAAGTTTTAAAAGGAAAAAAGAACCCTAAAAGCAAGAACCCCAGCCTAGAATTCTGTATTAAGTGAAATTATCCTTCAAAAGTGAAAGAGAAATAAAACCATTCTCAGACAAACAAATATAAAGATATTTTATTTTCAGTAGGCCTGAAATGAAAGACATAATAATAGAAAGTCTTCAGAGAGAAGAAAATTGAATATTTTATAAATTCAGATGTACTTAAAAATAAAGGAACATTACCTAAAAGTAATGCACCTAAAGCTAAAGATAGAAATAAAAATCTTTTATTTTTCTTATTCTTCTTTGACAGCATAACGTTTTGTATAAGACAATAATAGAGAGAATGTATTGAGTTATTATAGCTTATGGATTTGTGAAGTGAATAACAGAAATATAAAAGGGTGAGTAATGAGTTGGAATTGCTTTGTTATAAAGGCAATTGAACAAATCCATGAAGTGGCATAATGTTATTTGAAAGCAAATTTAGATTAATTGCAAAGGCATGTTGCAAACTGCAGGGAAATTATGAAAAAAGTTATAAAACTGTACTTGTCATGTCAAGAGAAAATTGAACCATATCTATTTAACAAATTCAATGAATAATTAATAACCTTACAAACAGGATAAATGTCTGTGTATAGTTTCACTAGCAATCATTACCAAATATTTAAGGAAGAAATCATAAAAGTTCTTTAAAATTCCTCCCCCAAAAAAGAAGTACGGAGAATACCTTCTAACTTATCGTATGAGACCAGTATTATTTTCATACCAAAGCCAGGTAAAGAAATTACAATAAACATAAAAAACAGCACAATATTTCTCATGAAGATATATGCAAAAATTCTTAGCAAAATTTTAGCTAATCGAAACAAACGTTGTATAAAAAGAACTATACTCCAAGACCAAGTAGAATTTACTCAAGTATGCAAGGCCAGCTAAACATTCAACAATCTATTAATGTAATCCATCATATCAGTAGTCTAAAGAAGAAAAATCAGATGATTATATTAACAGATGTAGAAAGAACATTTGACAAAATCCAACACCTATTTAAGATAAAAATTCTCAACAAAGAAGGGGTAAGAGAGAATTTCCTCAACTTGAAAAATACATCTACAAAAATCCCCCAGTTAGCATTATAATGAATGTGAGAAAGTAGAAGCTACCCTCTTATGATTGGGAATAAACAAATATGTCCGGTTTTACTACTCATATTCTACACAGTTCAGGAAACCCTACTTAATACAATTAAGACAAAGAAACGTGAAGAGTATGGATTGGAAAGGAATAAATAAAACTGTCTGTGTTTGAAAATGATCTGACTGTAGAAAATTCCAAAGAAGAGTCAAAAACAGGAAAAAATAGAACAAAAGCAAAACAAGAAAAAACCCCAAACACACACACACACACACACATGCAAAAATCTTGAAGAAAGACATAGGTGTAGGAAAGACTTTCAGAGCATAACCCTAGTTGCAGAAGAAATAATACTAAGAATCAATAAATGAGATCACATCAATTAAAAAGCTTCTGCACAACAAAGAAAACCAACAACAGAGTAGGGACAAACTACAGAATGGGAAAAAAATTTTGCTAGTTACTCCTTAGGCAAAGGACTAATATTTAGAATACATAAAAAATTAAAAAAATTTGGACTCCCAGATTTAAAGACCCAGTTAAAAATGGGAATCTGTAATGAATAGACACTACTCAGGTGAAGAAATACAAATGACTAATAAATACATGAAAAATGTTTCACGTCTCTGGACAGCCAAGAAATGCAAATTAAAACAACACTGAGATTTCATCTCACTCCAGAAAGAAATCAACCAAACATAAATACTGGTGAGGCTGTGGGAAGAAAAGGACCGATCTTCACTGTTGGTAGAACTGTAAACTGATACAATCACTGTGGAAATCACTATGGAGATTCTCTGAAAAACTAAAAGTAGAAATTCTATTCAAGCCAGCTGTTTCACTTCTAAGTATCTTCCCAAAAGAGTTAAAAACATGCCACAGTGATGTATGCATCCCCTTATTTATAGCAGTACAATTCATAGTAGCTAAATCTTGGAAGCAGTCTATATGCCCATTAACAGATGAATAGATTTTAAAAATTTGGTATTTATGCACAATGGACTACTACTCTGCCACAAAGAAGGACAAACGAGTCATTTTTAGGAAAATGGATGCATCTGGAGACCGTAATGTTAAGCAAAGTAACTGAGATTCACAAGGTCATATATTACATGGCTTATCTTGTGCAAAAATTCAGCATATATAAAGTATGTAATAAAAGGAATAATAGGCATAATAGGAAAAATGAGAAAGAGAAAAAAAGGTATTATAATTCAGTGTAAACAGTGTATCTAAAAATGTACCTTGATTTAGTACAATAGTCTTACATGCTTTTTATGTTCTTTGACCTATTAGTCTACTTTTTCAGTAAGTATGTATCAGTGGTGAGAACATATAACACATGTGGTGCAGCTGGCTGTTTGTATCATTGAAAACTCTACAAGGTTTGCCCAACTGGTGTAGTGGCACATTCCTGTAATTCCAGCACTCAGGAGGCTGAGACAGGAGGATCATCATGATTTTAAGGCCAGCTGGGCTACATAGTGAGTTGAAGTCCAGCCTGTACTACGAAGTGAGACTCTGTCTTGAAAAACCAAAAAAGAAGTTTTGCTACCACTGTATGTATGATAACTAACCTTATAAGGTCTTGTAAGATAAATAAATGAATCTGACACTGAAAAAATAAAAGTGGAGTGGATGGAAGGGGGGAAAAAGAATTAAAATATGTTATGTACATGTGTGTACCAGTTCCCATAGTGAATGTAATCATTGTGTACTACAAACATGTACAGATAAAAGTAAAAAAAAAACAAAGAAAGAAAAAAAGAAATAATAGTTTGTTAAAACAACAAAAATAAAACCAAACAATCTTTCCTGTAACTAATAGGGGATTAAGCAAGTTTGCAGGATATAAACGCTATTATACAAAACTTGTTTGAGTTCCTATATATCACAAATGAGCAATTTAAATTTGAAATTAAAAATCATTTACATTAGAGCCTCTCTCCTCTAAAGTAAATATTTAGTGTAAGTTGAAAATGTGTACTAGATCCATGTGAGGAAAAATACAAAACTTTCATGAAAAAAACCAAAGAAAAATCTTAATAAATGAAAAGATAGTCCATATTGAGGGATAGGGATAGTCAACAGTGTTAAACTGTTAGTTCTTCCCAACTGGTCCATAAATTTCACATAATTCCAGTCAAATCTCAATATTATTCTATTGATATCAAGAAACTGTAAAGTTTACATGAAGATATGAAAGAACTAGAATGGCCAACATAATATTTTTTAATCTTTTTTATTTTAAAGAGGCTAAAGTCAAGGAAAATAAAATAGAATAAAACCAATGAAAACAAATCAGTGTAAGTGATACAGGACTTCAAAACAATACAAAATCAACAATAGTTACCATAATGTCTCTTGTTGTATTCAAAATAGCTGCAGATAACTGCAGACATAGTGAAAATCAAACGGAACAGGATAGAACCAATAAAAACAAAACAATTAGTGCAATAAAAGACATCAAAATGAGATAATAGTAAACTCAAAATGGCTACCATAATATATCCTGCTATCTTTGAAATAGCTGCCATCGGATATAATAAAATCAAACACAACAAAACAGAACAATCCCAAACAATAAAAATGATACAGGACTTCAAAACAAGATAATAGGGAATTAACAATGACTCTCACCTTCAGAAGGAGATCCCCTGTAGATGCTATGCTGCATACCACTATCCTCTGAATAGATGATCAGATCACTGACCCTAGACCTGCAAAGTCAATGAAGCACCAAATACCACAAGTATCAAATTGCATTTCACCTCAATAGCTATCATCCCAGCCTGTGTTTCTCCAGATCAGCTGGTCACTTACAGGTGTGTTTGTGGGGGATTAGCTCTTCTTGTATGCCAGCCCATGCACTGAAAGGGGCTGGGGTCTGGCTGTTCCCTTGCTGGTGGCGGCCTGCACATGGCACTTGTTCACAGGGATGGCTTGCTTTTTTGGTGGGTCTGGCCAACATAATATTGAAGAAGAAAAGGTTAAATTACTACCTGATTTCAAGACTTACTGTAAACCTATCAAGATAGTGTGGTATGGCAAAAGATTATAAACCTAATCAAGATAGTGTGGTATGGCAAAAGATTATAAACCTAATCAAGATAGTGTGGTATGGCAAAAGAAAGATTGATAGAACCATGAGATACAATAGAAAAATCTAAAAATACACTCACAAGTTTAGTCAACTGATCTTTGACAAAGGAACAAATGCAACAGAAGAATGATTATCTTTTCAACATATGGTGCTGCAACAACTGGGCATCCATATGCAAAAAATTGAATCTAAACATAGCCTTTCCATGTTTCATAAATTAACTGAAAATAAACTACAGATCTAAATGTAAGATGCAAATCCAGAAATCTTCTAGTAAAAATAGGAGAAAATCTACATGACTTTATGCTTACCAATGCTCTTTTGCGTATATACCAGAAACTTTATCTAAGAAATAGTTTTGTTGACAGTTGTGAGACTACTTAGAATTTCTGTTTCCTTTTGAGTCAGTTTTGGTAATTGTTACTGTTCTTGCATAACAAATTAACTCTCAAACTGAATGGTTTTTTTGGTTTTGCTTTGTCTTTGTTTTCTTGTTACTGGGGCTTGAACTCATGACCTTGTGCTTGCCAGGCAGGTGCTGTGCCACTGAGCTATATCCCTGGCCTAACTTAGTGGCTTTCAATAGCCATTTTTATCATATTCATTGATTCTGTAGTTAAGAATTTCATCAAGTCACAGTGGGAATAGCCTGTTCTTGTCCCATGATGTCTGGAGCAGAATCCATGGCAGGGCATGACTTCATGGCCCAGAGGTATAGTCATCTAGAGGCATCATCATTTACTTATCTAGTGATTGATGCTGACTCTCAGCTACAGTTTCAGCCTAGCTTTTGTATAGTATGGTGCCTTTAGAGTAGTTAGATTTCTTAAAAGGTGGTTTGGGGGTTCCTAGGGAAGAAAGTGAAAGCTTTACTACCTTTAGTGTTATATCTTTGGAAATTGCACATCAATTTCCAGGATTATATTGTTAACTGTGAGTAACTAAAGGCAACCAAGATTTATGGGAGGGGACATGATTCTTATGTTTTAATAGGAAGAGGATCAAAGGATTTGTAGGCATATTTTAAAAGTGCCACATTAGGTTATAGTTTCCTGAAATTTGTCTTTTTTTTTTGTCTATATTTTTAAATTCATTGACATAGAGCCATTGATAGAATTATTTTTATTTTCTTCCAAATATTTATTCAAACTATAGACATCTCATCTATGTACTGCTGTTTTACTTTTTTCTTAAGTCAAGATACTTGTATATTTTATAATTTTTTTTGTACCGGGGATCGAACTCACAACCTCACACTTGCCAGGCAGGTGCTTATGCTGCTGAGCTGTATCCCTGGCTATTTTGTAAGTTTTTTCCGGGAGAAATTTGTGGATTTGTTGATTCTATTGTAACTTGATTATCTATTCTGTTACTAAGTGTTATTTTCTTTTCATTCCTTTGGGTTGAATCCATTTTTTCCTATTTTTTCTTATTTTTGGGCTAAATACATCATTCTAGGTTGAGTATTATTTTTTCCTAACACTTCATAGTTGTTTATCTTCTGATTCCTATTATCACTGAAAAAAATCTGCATTTATTTATTTTGTCATTCTTTTAGGTGATCCAGTCCTTCTCACTGTTTCTTTATGAGTAAACTCTTCTTGTTAACTTTTCTTAGATATTCTTGAGTCCATGGATTGAAGGTTGACATCATTTCTGGAAAATCTGAATCAAGTATTTCTTAATGTATTGCCTGTTCTTTATGAATTTTCTCTTTTTAAGACTTTGGTTAGGTAAGTATTAAAACTTCTCATGACATCTTCCACACCACTTTAACTTTTCCATCACCTCTCTTTGCTATATTGTAATTTTTTAAAATGTATCTTTCAGTTCACTGATTCTCTTATCAATTTTATGTCTAGTCACCCTAGTAACTCAATCATTTGGAATTTTAGGCCCAATGGTTATACCTTTTCTTTTCCTTTTCTTTTTCCTCTCTCTCTCTCTCTCTCTCTCTCTCTCTGACTTTTTGAGACAGGTTTTCACTTTGTAGTACAGGCTGGCCTTAAAACTCATTGTGTAGGCCAGGCTGGCCTCAAACTCATGGTGACCATCCTGCCTCAACCTCCCAAGAACTGGGATTACAGGCACATGCCACTATGCCTGGCCTATATTTTTTTCCTGGACACTAATATTTTAAAATTCTGGTGTGTTTACTAGTCTGCATAAGCCACACTTGAATTGTGTGTATGAGACACATGAAGCTTGACTTGAGGAAGCTTTCTTCTATAGGGGGTTTATTTCTATTCCTATCAGTAGCCTAGGAGAACCCTTACTCACTGAAGATCTACTTCACGCCTTCCAGAAGGTTTTGTTTTAGAGTGAAAATCTCACATTAAAATTTCTCTTCAATGCTGTTGTGTAGGCCAACAGCTATCAGCTGTTTAGCTATCTAACTCAAGACTTAAGCAGCTACTATCCCATTGGTTCTTGCTGTGTAGTTCCTCCGTGGATTGCTGCTGCTCAGACGAGGTGTCTTGTGGTTGTTATTGAGAGTTTTTCCACCTGCTATGTCCTTAATTCTTGCTTATTCCAGACCTTCCCTGTCTTCTTTCCATCAGAGGAAGCTCTGGCCTTAATTCTCAATGCTCTTGGGAAGAGTTGTCCCTGAAAACCTTGTCTAGCTTTTGTGAGAGTAGCAACAACTCAAAAAGTGCATCTTTGTGGACAAACTTTGGACACAAGTTTCGTACCTAATAATGAGGCCAAAAATGAAAGTCTATTCTGATTTAATTGTGACGTTTTTATTTTTTTCTGAAATAGAATTTCCACTTATTGGTAAAATTTAGAACTACAAAGTTGAATACATCTTTTATTTATTTACCAAAAACAAAAGAAAGGAACTTAGTGATCCATCAAGGTATGGGGATTTTATTTAAATGTGACCAAGTGGGCTGAGGAATAAGGTAATGATAATAGATTGAGGCATGGCTTTAAATAAGGAGCTTAGGGTCTGGAATTAAATTTATAGTCCCGGCTTTTGATCTGGCCTTGTGAGTGTGTTTTCCCAAGTTTTCCAGTTCAAATGATCAGCCTACATATTTTTGAATAGCAACAGGAAATGTGAGATTTCAGTTGTTTTACTCCCACTCTTTTTCTTGTCTTCCTGGGGAAAAATGCCTCTGGACTACATATTAATATCTTTTAAAGCAAGATGGAAGAAAAGAAGGTCAGTAACATACAAACAAGTAAAATGTTGCTCTTAAAAATAACCAAGAAGTCGTATAGTTTTCTGCAAAGGAAAAAAAAAAAAAGATCAACTTGCAGTTAGTTTCTGAAGAAACATTGCTTTAAATGTGACCCAAGTGGGCTGAGGAATCAGATATGAGGAGCTTGTTACCCTGAAAGTACGTGAAGAGATCAGGGATTAGTATTTTTAGTTACAAGAAGTAAAAGTGCTGTATTGGGTTTAACCTGCTGTACATGTGTTAAAAGCACATTTTGAGGTTCATTCTCCTGTGCCTAAATCGTTCAAATTAAACACATGGTGAAACCTTCTCATCTGCCACCCCCAGGGGGATGTCCCAGGGCTGTCTCTTCTCTTTCCTTCAGGACCTCACCACCATGTCTTGGTCCAGGAGATATCTGCCCCAGTGACCCAGCAGTGCAAACTGTGCCTCTGCCCTTCCATCTCCTCTTGCCCATGGAGCTTGGTGTCTACTTCCCAGGGCCAGCCAAGTGTGATTCACACCTCCTATGGTGGGAACTATTTCCAGCTGAATGGTGGATCCATGGGCAGCTCAGCTTGGCTTGTTTGGTTATTGTCTAATTGAGATATTTTTCACACATGGGGAGCTCTAAGGCTGGGAACTGGAGTACGCCATGGCTCCAAGCTGTACTTCACACCATTATAAACACTGCCTTTCTATATCAAGTTCAGTTGAAGTCTTTTTTTTTTTTTCCGGGAATACTTTTTAATGAGGATAAGGAATGCTTGAACACATGTACAACTTGGTAGCCGCTCTACCTTTGTTTCTCTACACATTGAGAAGCAAATCTTTCACAAGATACTTTTTAATGGACCAGATTTACTTAAGAGGTTCAAGGAGATGGTGCCAGTAGTAAAAATTACCTATAGTCTCCTGGGTATTTCTCTCTTTTATTCCACATAAAGCTCTCTTCACGAGTCACAGATTGCATGTAACCTCAGATCTCTAGAGGGTAATATTGTTCAGGGCACAGGATTTTTGTTTTGTGGATTCTTTGGGCATTAACTTATTTACCCAAATTTCTATGGATTTACTAGTAAGTAAATATAGATACAGGGAATAAGATTACAATATTTACATTATTATACTTTATAAATTTCTAGAATTCTCAGTGACTGGCAATCCCTTTAACTACAATTAATAACCCTATAACCTTAAAAATTGAAACTGGGTATTTTTTAACAGGCCTAAAGAGTGGTACACAAATTTTTCACTTTTTTACTTTATTTTTTTTAGAAATGAAGAGTAATTAATGTTTAACAGTTAATCAAAGACATTTAATGATTATTTTCTATATATAAAATTATTGAGTTAGAGGCTTCTTGGGAATCAAAGGTGAGTAATATGTATTCTCTGCCCTCAAAAAAATCACAGTCTCAAGAGACAAACACATACATATTACAATACAGTGCAGAGGACAGATGCCAAAGAGGAAATAAAAAACATTTGGGGGATTTATAAGAAGAAGAAATATATTCTGGTAAAGGAATCAAGGAAGCTTAGTTTTATGCATGATTTTTTATACTGCAATGAACTTTGCAAAATGGGTAGAGTGGACTGGGAGAGGCGGTGACTAGGATCTTGCATGATCAATGTGCAAACAGTCAAGAGCAGGCCCTTTGTAAGAGCCCTGTTATAGCTGGTATCTAGATGTCCCCAAAAGCCTCATGTTGTCATGGGTGAGGCTTTTCAGAGGTGGCTGGATCTAGGGTGTGTGATGCTGGGATTACGGGTATGTGATTGCAAAATTAGTTCCCTGATTGGTTTAGCATAGTTCTGAGTGTGGATAATGGGAAGGCCCACTCTGGGTGTGGGTGGTGGCACCAGAAAGACAGCCTAAAAGGGAAAAAAAGGAGAAGCAGACTGCTGCTGCTGCCTTTGCTGTTTGCTACTTTGCTGTCTTTTGCCTGCTTGCCATGGACCGTTTCACTCTATGATGCCCCTCTGTCATGCCACCCTGCTAGGAACCAGTTGACTACAGTGGACTGAAATCTTTACCAACTGTGAACTGAAATAAACTTTTCTTCCTTTAACTTTACATGTTGGGTGTTTTGTCCCAGCAATAAGAAAAGTAGCTAAGACAACCCTTAATCCCTGTGGGCAGCAGGGAGAGGGGGAAACAAGGAAGGAGGCTGTGGGAAGAATAAACTTGTCAAGTGCATAAGTATTAAACTCCTAACCTGGGGGCAACTTCCAACATCAGTAGCAACAGGGGATTGCAACTCTGTGAGAAAAACTGAAAACCTAGGTGATTAAGTCACTGCTCATTAATTGAATTGACTGGCTTGCTGGAATCCACACGTAGTACCCCTGGAGACACTTAAAATTACTTTAGAGATCTGGATGTGTGATGAAATTTCAACAGAGCAGCTGAAGCTGCAACAAAAGTTCAGATTTGTGACTGTGGACTAGGATATCCATACTGCACAGGAATGTAGCAATTAGTTACATATCTATGTATGTTTGAGGTAAATGTGTGTGTGTTTACCTGGAGGTATCTAGCAACTGTAGCCTGCCAGTAATAACTTTAAAACTTAAAGAAAATTTTAAGGGTTTTCTAGAAAGTTGCATTTTTCAGCTATATGACTGTGGATCTTGTTAGAAAACCTTTGAAGGACTGTGTTGTGAGGAAGCTTAAAAATGTCTTGTGATGAACTGTGGCCAGTGTTTTGAGGACAATGAACCAAGATAAACTAATAGGGTAAGGAAGGAGACAACTGCACTTTGAGACAAAGGGGCCATTGACCCAGAGCTCCCTGACTGTTGGGGCTTCTTGGTCCTTCTGAATGGGCACATCCTGCTTATTGTGACCTTTGAAAAGCACACACAGTAGGGGCCATCCAGGTTAAACCAGGGTATCATGTCCCAAGTTCCTAAGATGCCTCCACTCTTGGTCTCAGAGTGATATTTTTTTTTCTTACTTGTCACAGAAACTGAACTATTGATGCCATTCAGAGAGAGAATTGGGTGAAAGGGGAATGCTATGGCAGGAGAACACAGGCCTGGCCCAAACCAAGATGAGAGCCTGGGAGGACAGTGCCAAGGACTGTTTGGGCTGGGCTGTGGACCCTATCCTGACCAGCTATGCAAACTGGCTGAAGAATGGGCACTCAGGCTGATTCATTCTTCACCAGCCCTGCCACCTCACCTCTACCACTTGTGCTGTCCCCAGTTTCCTTGACTCTGAGGTTAGCCATCTGGGTTGTCTAATGTCAGTTTCCCTTCTCCCCTACCCAGCTATCCTTCTGTGGAACCCTGTACTATGCAAATGAGGGAGACTTCCTTTAATGGTGGCATCAGGGGTGGGGTGGGGTGTTTTGTTTTTTAAAATGCCTGCTTCTGATTCCAAGGCTTCTCTCTGGTTTCCATCACCTTTTCATTTCTTCAGAATGCATAAGGGAAAAGCTTCTCTTGGCTAATACTCTTTCTTTAATCCGCATAAAAAACATCTTGAATTTTATGGTTGCTTCAAAGCTAGGTTGGTTTTCTTTTCTTTTTAATTAAGGTGGCACTAAAGAACAGAAAGAGCTTGAATTTCTGCTGGACTGGGAGGGCATGCAGTGGGTGTTCAGAATTTAGAATACTGGGTGATCAGATCTGGAGGATTTACTGTAAGTGGTGTATAAATAGGGAACTTAACAGAGTTCACACTGAGGACTGGGAGCATAAGGAAATTCCAGGTAAAGTAGTAATTCCTTTTTGGTGGGATATCATATAATTTTCATAGGCAGCTTTGAGAAGTTATCTCAACCCTCCATTCACCTTCCAAAGGCAATAATTTTTACTCAGCAATGCAGTAATTAAAACTATGATGTATAAAAAGTCATAAAAGGTAGACCAAAGTCAATGGCTAAAATGTATATTTCCTTAATAAAATAGACTGGGAAAAATTCAAACAAAATATTTGACAATCTTTGTAATGTTTAAATTGTTGGTTTGTGGCCAATTCTAGTTTTATGAGACTGAAATTCAGTCATTAAAAAGATGGCGCCGGTGCTCTGACTGGGTGCCCGCCAACAAAAGTCTGCTGAGGGCACCACTGTGAAGGGGCGATCCTCTCAGTGTGACTCAGATGAGGTCTGCGTGCACATAATGTTACAAGATCGTATGTTTTATATTTGCTCCTTCCCATGCTTTCTCTTTCCTTTCTCCCTTTCTTCCATGTGTTTACTCAATGTGTATCATGCACCAGAAGCTAACTTAGGCAGGCAAGAAAGACAAGGTCTCTGTCTTCATGGAGCTTAGTTGCTCCATGCTCTAATGAAAATGTGTTAGAGAAAGAGTGATGGGAACTTCCTTCGGAATTCTAGAAAAATGACCTGGAAGGGTATAATATCCAGGTTTGTCTTCTGATTGAGCAGGATGGGTAACTACCTACCTGATCTACATGTGCAATACCCAAAGCATCTGCAGGCCCTCAGAACAGTTCTCCAGTATACCTGAGACACAGCCTTGTTGTGGGCGTGCAACTCTATTTTTCCCACATGATGCAGGCCTCTGTAGATTTCTTGTTTTAAGCATTACATTTATAACTTCATTTAATCCTTCTCACAACTGTATGGGATGAGTACAATTATTACACCCATTTTATTTTTGAGGAAATTTAGGCACAGCAGCCATGGTAGGAAACAGACAGCCTGGTTCAGGAGGTGGGCCATCCCTTTGCTCCATGTCACCTGCCTGTGTGGGGATGGGATGGAACCCACAACAGAATTATACCACTGCCATCAAACTCTTCATATCTACTAAGAGCAGCCACAAGTTGCAAACTTCTCTGTACAACTTCCACTTAGCCTTGCGCCAGGATTGAGCAGAGTAACCAGTAAGTCCCCAAATATAAAGTCAAGTCTGAGTCCACAGATATTCAGATACCCATGACTGATCCCTGAAATGCATCTGGGTTCATCCAGAACCTGATAGGTTGGGGGGGCAGCTGGGTGACAGAAAGCTTTGGTTTCAAAGGGTCAATGGTGTATGCTGTGTTGATTCTGGGAACAGGTCATCTCTTTCGCCTGTCAGACATCTTTTACAACAGCTGTATAATCTACCTTGTGTGTTCAGAATGTGCCTGGTAGACATTTGTTGCAGGCTTCCCTGTGGTACACCTGTGTCAGAGGTGTGCTCCAGAGGAAGGCTTGGGCAGAACCAAGCCAGTTCTGGGACAGTGGATATAGCTGTCGAATTTGTCTTGACAACTCTTTTTGTACTTTAAAGAGAACAAAACAAAACAAAGCAAAAATAAAACAGAACAAAGCAAATCAGAACAGAACAATGCAAGCAACACAGGACTTCAAAACAAGACACAGAAAATCAATAGTGGTTACAATAATGTCTCTTGTTTTCTTTGAAATAGTTGTCCATACCTTCACACACAATAAAATCAAGCAGAACAAAATAGTATAAAACCAATCAAAACAAAAGAATGAAAGCATTACAGGGCTTCAAATCAAGATAACAGCCGGGCACGGTGGCGCACACCTTTAATCCCAGCACTCGGGAGGCTGGGGTAGGAGGAGTGTTGTGAGTTTGAGGCTGGCTTGGGCTACAACATGAGCGCAAGGCTGGCCTGAGCTATATAGTGTGACCCTGACTCACAAAACTAGGGCTGGGAGTTTGGCTCAGTGGTTTAAGCACCTGTCTGGCAGGCGTGAGGTTGTGAGTTCAATCTCCCCAGTGCTGAAAAAAAAAAATCAAGTAACAGGAAATAAACACTGGTTACTATAATGTCTCATTTTCTCCAAAATAGCCATCCATACTATCACACATAATAAAATCAAGTAAAACACAACAGAATAAAATCAATCAAAGCAAAAGAATAAAAGCATTATAGGACTTCAAAACAAGATGATAGAAAATCAACAATAACTACCATAATGTCTCATTTTCTTCAAAATAGCTGTTCATGCCATCACACATAATAAAATCAAACAAACAAAACAGAATAAAACCAACTGAACAAAAGAATGAAAAGATTACAGCACTTCAAAACTAGATAATAGGAAACCAACAATAATACATCCCATTATCTTCAAAGTAGCTGCCCATACCATCCGACATAGTAAAATCTAACAAAACAAGACAGGACAAAACCAAATCTAACAATTATGAAGATGATACAAAAGTTCAAGACAAGACAATAAGAAATGAACCGTGGTTACCACCTTTCCCTGCTAGGTGTTTCCTCTCCTATCACTTTCATAATATCTATTGTGTTTTTTGGATCCCACTAACTCCTTCTGTTTTTTATGCTAGGGTTCACCCACATGAGTTCAAACCATTTAGCCCATGAACATAATCTCCAGTTTCATCCATTTACCTACAAGAGCCTCGAGATTATCCTACTTTATAGCTGGGTAGCTTTCCATTGTATGAAAATACTGTATATTTCTTATCCATTCTGTGGTTGATGGGCAACTTATCCTTGCTTTTTTCTGGTCATCTGTCATGTGGAACAGTTGTTTTCTTTCCTTTGGTTTTCAGTCTGTGAATTTCCTTTTGAGTTAAATGTGTTTCTTGTATAATGATGGGTCTTGTTTCTTGACCCACTCTTCCTGTGCTTCTTTTCATTAGTGAATCGAGGTCATCTACATTAATGGTTACAACCAGCATACACTGGTTTGTCTCTGCTGTGCTATCCTCCTGCTGTTGGCCCTCTACTTTCCCCCTTCATTCAGTTGCCTGTCCTCTTTGGTGATCCTCCTCTGCTGTTGTTCCTGGAACCATGGTCATCTTTATCTCTCTCTAGAATATCCTTCAGCACTCTCTGTAGGGTTGGTTTGTTGGTCATGAATTCCTTCAGTTGTTCTTTTTCATGGAAGTATCTTATTTTTCCATCAATTTGGAAAGATAGTTTTGCAGGCTGCATCAATCTGGGTTGTAAGTTGTTTTCTTTCAGAATTTGAAACATTTCACTCCAAACTCTTCTTGACTTGATGGCTTGTGTTCAGAAACCTGCTGTGATTCGGATGGGTTTTTCTTTATAGGTGATCTGTTTCTATTCTCTAATAGCTTTTGATATTCTGTTTTTGTGCTAAATTTTTGGGATCTTGATTATTATGTCTTGGTATAGATTTACTTTTGTTTTGGCTAGTTGGAGTTCTATATTCCTCGCTTATCTGAATGCCAGATCCTTTTCCCATGTTTGGGACATTTTCTGCTATTGCTTCTGTAAATAGCCTTTTTAGTTCATTTGTGTTGACCCTTGCTTCTCCACTGATACCTATCACTCTTAAATTATTTCTCTTTGCATCATCTTGCAGCCATTGAATTGTTATTTTCTGGTACCTTGTTATTTTTAAGAGATCTTACTTTTCACAGTTGCTAGCTGCGCTCCTGTCTTCAAGGTGAAAGTCTGTCTTCAGCCTCTTTCAAGTGGTTTTGCCAACTTTTGATTGACTTTTTAATTTCCTGGCTATCTTTTTGAATCTGTTTCATACAATGTAATTTCTTTCTGTATTGTTCATTTAAGATTTCCATCATTTTTCTAGGCTCCTCTTTTTTTTTTATCTAAGTCTTCTTTAGATAGGCTGAGCAATTTGTTCATTATGTTTGTGATTTTTTCTTTTACCTGAGACATTATTTCTGATCTGATTACTTTTACAGTCTCATGAAGTTATTTCTTTATTTCAGTTGCTATCCTCTCAGAGATTTCAGGTATATGACTTCCATTTTCTTCCATGAGTATCTCTCCCAGACTTGTTCTTTGTGGGCAGGAGGTCTGAGATTGCCTTTTGCCCTGTTGTCTTGACATCCTCCTGGGTTTCTCCCAACAAACCCGTTGTGGGGTTCCAGGAACTTCCCACATTGGCTGCCCCTCCCTGGTGTAGGGGAATGGGACAGACACCTGGGTTTCTCTGACCCCAGGTTTCCAGGCAGGTAGCAAGTCATGGGGCATGGTGGTGGGGCTGCTTCTCTCAGCCTGCATGTCTACACTGGGACTCCCATGATGGTGGTAGGCACAGAGGGGTGTGTTTGTCTGATTCTCCCAGCGGGTGATGACTGCCTGAAGGAAGTAAGGGTCTCCAATGGTGGCCTGCAGGTGCACAGGGCTTACCTGGCTGAATGTCCCTGCTCCTGCTGACTGCCTGTGGGAAGCAAGCCTTCGGGTGACAGTGGCTGGCAAGCAGAGGTGGATCTGGCTGGGTCTCTCTCTTGGTTTGACAATTCTTGCATTACGGAACCTTGTGTTTTAAGAAACCAGTTTGGGTAATCAAAATAATTCGGTTCTCAAAACTCTAGTCTTGTAACATGTAGAGGGGCCCATAGTTCATGCTTGGACCTGGGAATCAATTATCAAACCCTTTGCAGTCATCAAAAAAGTACAGTTCATGTTGTCTTTGGAATAACATACACACATACCCATGCTATGATTTGGATAATGAAAATATGTCTAGCATTTAATAAGTCCTTATTTTATGTTAAATATTTTGCTAAGCACCTTCTATATGTTATTCCATTTATCCCCATAACGGACCTATGAAGTAACTAGAGTAGCATTACACATTTATCTTTTATTATTGAGGAAATGGAGGTACCTTATTCAATGGTTATATTAAACATTCTCAAAAAACAAGATGGAAATGAGAATAGAAGTCAACTGATTTGGGGGAGGGCCTGGTCTTACAACTGCTTTTCTGAGTTGAGCACAAAGTAAAATTATTTTAATTATTTCGTGTTTTCACTTTAAAAACAAAAGCCCACGGGGAGCCACCTACAGCCTGCATGTGTTGTCTCCTCCTCAATCCACATAGCTAGACTGTGGTCCTGTTCACGCTTGCTTGTGCATGGCCAGTGTACAGCGTGCTGTCTGCACCTCACAGTGTGTACAGAAACCCAACCCTCAGGGAACAGGGTCTCCCCACATATAGAATTGATCTCAGTGATCCATGGGAACATTGAATCTCAGCATATGTAGATCAGATTTAGCAAAAATTTCTCTTCGAAATCATCCATTTCTCAAATGCCTGAGGAAGGAAGATACTTCTTCTATTTATTATGTATCCATTAATACTTCTCTATTCTCTAATCAAGTGCTAAAGTTTGGGATAGAAAAGTAAGATTTGCAGGGGAGAATTTTTCACTGACTTGAAAAGTTCCAAGATTGTTTAGTAGCTTTTTCCAGAACTTTTGCTTTGTCTGCTTGGGGTTTTTTTTTTTCTTCTTTTTTTTTTCTTTTTTTAAGCTCAACATTTTAAGAAGCCTTCTCATGCCACAGTAGCCAAGGAAAACTACAAGAACCTGAATGCCTTTTAAATAAGGCTTTCTAATTTTGTAAGCAGATTTTATACTTATTTAGTATTTTAGGTAATTTTCGATTTGGCTTCTCAAAAAAAAAAAAGATTTCACACAAAGACAAATAAAGTTACTTTTAAAACTTTACAAATTTAAACCTTCTCTGTAAATTGGTTCATTAGGCTCTTAGGGAGAACCATGTAGTGGTATCTGTTTGTTTATGGAATAGCCGTGAGGCAAATACAAGCCTGGGTGGATAGTGATAGCAGCAGAGGTCTGTAGTCTCAGGGATCGTGGCCAGGACAGGTGGGCATGGGCTTTGTCCCTTGTGGGTTGCTGGTAAGGACATGTAATTGTAGGTTGCTGGTAAGAATATGATGGCAGCCACTGCTGTCTGCCATTTTTAGCTCAGGCACAAGTGTCACAAGCCACTGAGATGTCCACATGTGGAAGTTACTCACTGGGACTCCCATACAGAGACCTACCATCTCAGGGCTTTCCCATGGGTTATCAGTTCTCATACAGCAGAATATTCACTTTTTCTGAAAGTGGTTTGGCTTTCTGAGTTTTCATGAATTTGTGCTCTTTCAGAGTTTGCTCTTTTGACCTTTCCCGATCATTCTGTAACTTTACCTCATTAATATTAAAGAGACATTTTCTTTTGGGATACAATTCCTCAAATATATCTGTATTTTTCTGTTTCTACTGCCTTCTGACATCATACTTGTTTTCTTTTCCATAAATAAGCAATGCTTCATAATTGGAAAAATTGGGGGCCAACTATATGTCATTTTTGTTCTTTCCCAGTGCCAATTCTCTATCTGCATTGATTTAGACTATTTTCCTATTAATACAACTCCTTCTTCTGTAAAGACCATACTTTGAAATTGACAAGCAACACACCACTCCTGGAATGAGGTCTCTGTAACTCAGTGTTTCCCTCTTCCAGGTGCTGGGGAGTCATTTGAATCAATTGGCATGGTGAGCTGTGCATTAGAGTAAACCGTCAGTTATTTCAGGTCATTAGTATCTATTTCTAATCCTAGATAAAGTTGCAAGTTACTCTGGGGTATGAGTTTGCTTCTAGGGTCCACGGCACTCATTTCAACTCTGTTGCATTCAGAGACCTGGAGATCCATCCAGATGTTTAAAATTTCCAGGTCACTCCCATCTTCCTCTCCCAGTGTATTTCTGGGAACTTAGGAGAATTAGGCCTTTCATTTCCTCTCCTTCCAGAATGGAACTCCATGTGTGTTAGAACCCAGTGACTTATTGGAGTTGAAATCTTTTTTTTTAAAATTTATTATTTTGAGTAGAAGAAAAATAAGAAATTAAAATAAAACAGAATTTCACAACAGGCCAATAGGAGAGTAACAATAATCAACACATAGCATACTGTTATATTCACAGCAGTTGTTTAGGGTATAAGATATAGACATGAAACACTGTCCAGAAAATTATTAGCACAAAACTTTCCCTTCAATGAATCAGGAGAAACCAGCTATGTGACTGTCTTTTTTTTTATGACTGCTCTATTATTTTCAAGAAAACATTTCACCTTAAAAATGAAATCTGAAAATGACCCTGTGAAAACTACTTTTCATTCAAAATTCTTTTTCTTTATGGAGTTGAAATCTTGTAGGCAGATACTTTAATTATTTATCTGAACACTAGGAAGCCTTAGAGATTCAAATTGCTTAGGAATCCAGAAAGCTAGTATGAAACCAGGTATCCTTAAAAGATACCTCTCTTGCAAACTATTCTATTAATTGTTTCATACTAGAATCCATCCTCAAGTGACATTTGCCAATGCATGACTTTCATTGTCCTAATTAATTGCATGCTGTTTCATCCAGTTTTTGATTTGACTTGAAAAAATGGCAGTAATAAGAAGCACTGTGCCTGTTAGAAGGCAAAGGCAGTGTTTATCTTGGTGCCTTAAGCCCTGTTCAGGTCAGTGGGGCATTTGGTGACACATGGCCTCTGAGCATGCCTGGTAACCGAGATATTTCCCCATCTTCTCTGGTGGTACCTGAAACCTCTGGGAGGCCAACCTGTTGGGCTGTGTCCTCATTGAATCTTTAGTCCCCTGCTAGATGTTCTGTCCCTGTGCCTTGAATTTCAAGGGATACTCCCGTTTCAACTTGAAGACCCTTCTCGTTACTTCCTGTCCCCCTAGAAGTATACTAATCCCTCTGTACCCATGTATTCTACACCCTTGGATTCAACTGACTTTGTCTGTGTATGGGGTATGCTATGTTCCCCCCAAGTCCTCACATACTTTTGATGGGACTAAGTCTGGTGCTTGCTTGTGTTCGGTTTGCTGTACCCACCCAGGGGTGGAGCCAACATACAATGTAAGGGAAGGCGGGTCTTCCTCTTGTTTGCTTCCGTCTCCCTCTCTCTCTCTTGCCAGCGTGGCTTGCGGCTTGCAGCTTGCAGCCGCCATGAACTGTAGCCCTGTCACCCCATGCCGCCTTGGAGCCAACTTTAGGGACTGAAACTCCTGAGAAACTGTAAGAATAAACCTTTCCTTCCCTAATTTTGGGTGTCAGGTATTTTGTCTTGGCAACGAGTGAAAAGCAACCAAGACAGTCTGAAAAAATTTTTGTGACTGTATTGAGCACATAGACATTTTTCTTGTCTTTATTCTCTAAACCATGCAGTGTAACAGCAGCTTACATAGGTTTTATATTGTATTAGGTATAATAAATAATCTAGAAATGATTTAAAGTCTTAGAGAAGGTGTACATAGGTTATGTATAAATACTATGTATTGCTATTAAGGGATTTGAGGATCCTCAAATTTTGTTAACTGTTGGAGTCCTGGAATCAATCTCCTGTGGCTACTGAGATACATGACTGCATTGCCATTACAAAGTTACCTGATGCCACCTACTTGGCAGGGATTGTTTTTATTTGCCTGCACTGGGTTACTAGAGGACACATTCCCTATGCCCAGCCCACTAGCCATGCCAGCCTCTTGGTATAGAGGGCACAGTTGGTCACAGCCCAAGCTGGGTTCCTGCCTACTGCTTTCTTCCCACATGGTGAATGGTTAGGTTCTGTCCTATTTCATGAATGACCTGGCTTTTCTAGCCCATAGGCCAGATCTGGCCACCACTTCCTGCCAAGCTAAGAATGGGTTTTGCATTTTATATGTTTGAAAAAAAAATTAAAAGAAAAATATTATCTCATGACACATGAAAGCTTCTAAAATTACAATTCAAGTGTTTGTAGATTAAGACTGTATTGCAACACAGCTACATGGATTCATTTTGATATCATCCATGCTTGCTTTCTAATGCAGTGGAACAAGGAGTGCTTGCAGCAGGGACAATGACCCTAAGTCTCACAGGTGGCTCTTTGGAGAAAGTTTGAGGAACCCTGGAGAATCTCCATAATCAGGTTTGTAAAAATCATGACAACTTTGTTTTACTCCACTTTTTGCTACTATTGTGATTTGGAAGGCAAACCATGGCACAATTAAAATGGTGAAGTGTATATCTGAATAAACAATGATTCATGTACAGGAAAATGCCAGATTGGAGGTGGTTTGGGAGATGCACTGAAAGAAGGCAACAGAGATGGTTTTATAGGATAAGCCTGGAAGTAATGCAGAGGAAATGGAGTGTTCAAAGGCTCTATCTCTGTAGAAATCAAATAACTGGAAGTCATGATGTGATGTATTATTGATTTTTGTTTATTGACAGTTTTGGTGCACTTTCAGCTCAGTTAGGTTCTTTCAGAAAAAATAGAGACCTAGAAGATATTTCACACCAAACACAATATCCATGCTCACTCAAGGTCATCCACAGTACTTCCTCCCCACAGTGCAATATGGTAAGAGAGCACATGGTGAAAAGAGGCACTGAGTTTCCTGTGATTCATGATATGGAATGCCTGCTAACATTGCCAGGGATGTGGGCTATGAAAAATAGTGAGTTGCCCTTTGGTCTCCTTCTTTTCTGGTTTGCCTTTGTCTTGTTAGCAGTCATCACACCCACAGATCTACTGTGGTGGGATGTTTGTCTGCCCAGTTCCCACAGGGTGTCTTGCTGTGGCTGTCACTGGATTTTCTGTGGGCTTCCTGTAAACTATTGTTTCATTATCCTTAGTGTCTACAGGGCCTTACACAAGTAATTCTTGGAAATTTATTTTGGGTTTACTTTGTATTCGATACAACCCATCACCTCCAAGGAGGTCACCCTGTAGGTAGAGAAGATGTTATGGGTAATTTGGTTATCTGTCCTACCAAGACACCAAGAAATTCAGTAATCTCTGGCCTTTCATGGTTTATGCTTGCAGTGTTCTTTCTTATAGTTTGTGTGGTTCAGCTAAGTTGGTTTTCTAGTGGGTTTTGCTTTGTGGCTATCTGGATACCAAGTTGCTTATTACAGCAGAATTAAGATATGTTCAAATGTTTGCAAAGCATATTATTTGGAAATTTTGGATGGGGGTGGTGCTTTTCTATTCCTTTACGTAATCCAAAGTTTTTCAGGCAGCGTGGTCTTAAAGTAGAAATAAGGCCACAAAAAGAAAAGTTTAAGACTATTTTTCTGTACATGTCTCTGAATACAGTTTGGGAATTATAGTTCAAATTTAAATTTCTCCTGGCTGTTTCTGTGAGTCTCTAAGGCTTGTCTGACACATCCATGGGGACTGATTCTCTGAGTTCTCCATACATGTCATTTCTGTTCTCTGCTCTGGCTTCAGGGATGATTTCTCACATGGCTGCTATAAACCCTGATTCCCTGGGTTTAGAGTCTTTGGGACCCTTTCTCCAGGCTTAATAATCATGGCCCACATGTCATCTGCACAATATGTAATGTTATAAATCAAGCTAACTGTCGATGTACACGTGTTTTCTGTTTTAGTAAAAAGCCCATAATGATAAAATAAAAATAAATATAAAACTCAGATTTTTGTATGACAAAGTATCAAAGGTGAGCTTAATTATTGTTTCATACATATAAGTGTTCTGTAGATATTTGAATAGATAATAAAGCATGGATAATTTATAGATTGCATGTTTAACACATAAAATTTGTTTTTTCTTACCTTCATTTTAGCTAAGTCACTAATTTTATGGATATAATAGATTTTTATATAATTTCTATTCTAATTGACAATCTAAATTATTAAAATGGAAATATATTTATAAAAACATAAGTTAAAACAAATGAAAAATTTAAGTTAATGCTTTCATATGCCAGTGAAAAATTAATTTTCTTGTATATCAAAAATTCAGAATACAAATACCAAAACTTAATACCTAATTTTAAATCAAGTTATTTAAATGAAGCTGAAAGTATAGATTTGGTTTTTAAAAGTCTTATTACATCTCATGTAATTGTTATTATATTTATATTTTTATAACCATAAAAAATTTGCAGTTCTAGTATTCCATGTTCATCCAACCACTGATGTGAAAATTGGTGTCATACTTAGCACGTGATGTCTAGATTGTTCTACATATATATATATATATTTTTTTTTATTTATTTAAGAGAAAAAAGACACAGAAAAGAAAAACAAAAAGCAAAAGAGAAATAGCAACAAATCCAATGTGATAACAGTATATTTACAAAACAAGATGATAGGAATTTGACAATGGTTGTAATATTGCATATTACTACCTTCAAAAGGGTTGCTTAGATTAATAGATATAGACATGTAGAATTGATCTAATCATATGAGTATTAACTGTTCTTTTCTAGTAACTAATACATTTAGTCATATGATCTATGTATATTTAACAGTAATAAAAATTGTTTAATGTCGAAAAATTGTTCTCAGTCATCATGTGGTTTCTCAGGGACTGTGGTGAGTACTGTGCTATATGTGGCTCCTTGAGGAACCTTGAATTGGCACACCAAGATAGCAAGAAAGTGGACTCTTGGCAGTATGGGATGCTACTGGGACTGATGTTTTACTGTGTGAGAATCTGTTACATTTATGCTGAGGAAGGATTGTAAAGGTAGATTTCATATGTGTGCAAAGTTTAAGTCTTATACCTAGGTTTCGTCTTTATGAATTTTTCACTGCATGCAACAGGCGTGCTAGTCTTA
This sequence comes from Dasyprocta punctata, assembly GCA_004363535.1. Taxonomy (NCBI): domain Eukaryota; kingdom Metazoa; phylum Chordata; class Mammalia; order Rodentia; family Dasyproctidae; genus Dasyprocta; species Dasyprocta punctata. The sequence goes on from RJWM01020206.1 coordinate 23,852, forward strand.
GCTATGGGTGGTGGTACATCCCACAAACTCTTATAGTAGTTGGACAGGGGCAAATTTTGTGTTGAGGACATCATAGTGCTTGGGTCTAGGAGTGCCAAACCATCAATGGGCAGGCTATGCTCTAGGGCACCACATCTCAGGTGAAAGATGTGCCTGGGGTTACTATATATGTTCTTTGGCTTGTTGTGTGTTATGTTCAGGGTCCCTCTTGCCTACTCTAGGTCCTAAGCTGTGGCTCTTATGATAATTTCCTTGAGTTGTGTTTCATTATATTAGTTCAAGTACAAAAGATAGTGGGCTTGTACCTTGATGTCTCAAGGGAATCGGTGAAATAGCTTTTATTTCTACTTGCCTTTCTTGCATTTCTTTCTTCCTAGGGGTCAGTTGAGAGCTCAGGAAGCCAGGTGGTAGACAACTGATGTAGGATATACCTCTGTGCTGTGCTCAAAGGAACCCTTATACTTTGACTTGATCTCACTGGTTTGGACCACCATATGTGGATCTTTTTTTCTCTTTATGAAGAGATATCTCTTAGGAAGCTTCTTGACCCTTCACATAAATAGCCCTCAAATGTACTTATTTATGTTTCTTCCAAAAACATTTTAGGTATTCATCCTAGAACTGCTTAGCATGGCTCTGTCATATTTATATGATGTTACATTAATGGAAAGGGGGGAAGTATATAAACATATGGCACTTATATCGTACTTCTTAATGAAATTAACTAAAATAAATAGCTTTGGGGAAAAGGACAAGAGTATAAGTTACATTCCTTTTTTGCCTAGCGAAGTGTACTTTGTATTCAGTATTAGGACTTTGTGTGTGCCATCTTATTCAATTTTCTTACTTTCCTGATAAGGCTATTGTGTTTTCTGTTTTCTCAGAAAACAGAGGCTTTTTAGAGGGTGAGTCACTTGCCTAATTAGTAAGTGGTACGTCAATATTTAACTTCTAATCTGTTAGATTTAAAGACCTTTGTTCTGCCAGAAAAACCATCCCCTGGTTTTTACCTCCATGAGTAAAATTTCATTTGAAAATTTTAAATAGGAAACAGAATTATTCCTTTAATGGAATTGGGAAATGAATGAACTCTTGTCACTTAAAAGCCATCAATAATCCTCTCCTTCGACTTTATGTGCTTCTGCCATCTGGAGACTGTTAGATGTCTGTCGACTGTGCTCCCTGAGGAGGTTTCATAGCTTGGGAACCTTAGTTTATGATTCATTAAAAACCAAAATAGCTATAATACAGGGCTCTGATTATGGGCTAGATGTTGGTGAGAAAATTAAGAAGACTGAATAAAGAAGATTGGAATTACACTGGGATTGACCATGACTTTATTTTAAATGTTAAAATAGAAAAGTGTAGAACAATGAGAAGTTTGCATATTGGATTTGGATGGCAAGAAGCTGGTGGAGATATAGAACATGTTAGATGAGGTCAACTGAAGGCTATTTAGTAGGCTAAAATAAGCTAACTTGTAGATTTCTGCATTTAGGCTCAAAACATCACTGTGCTATTATGGAAACCAGACCAGAAATGGGAAGAAATGACATTGAGGAGATTTAGAAGGCCAGTTATTACACTAGTGGCCTTGACTCGGACTTTTCCTGAAGAGTCAGCCCCACCCAGCAGGGTTTTGAAGCTTTTACGGGGAAAGCAAGGAGGAGGTACAAAGGCAGGTTGGGTGACATCTTGGGTTGCTAAGGGAGTTTAAACATTTTAGGTTACCTTGTAAGGCCATCAGCTATACATAGCATAAGTTGTACAGTGGAAAAAATGTTCTGTTACATTTTAAATTACATTGCAAGGTCATCTATTAGACAAGCTTACACAAAGGAAGGAATGTTTTGTTATCAGGTTGGTCCAGACATGTCCACTTGGTCTTGGCAAGGTTTCTTGACAGGCTTTTATTTAAAATTTTAATTTGCCTTTTACTTCCCTTTCTTTTAGTTAATCAGAAAAGATCATTTTCAGAGATGTTGGTATTTAAGCCTGCATAGGAGGTGCTGGACCTGAGGGTCATTTGGATACCAGTACTGTTGGTTTTATAATAAAGGAGTTGAGCCAATTTAATAGGCAAGGTCCTATTAGGAGTAGGAAGAGGATGCTGGTTAGTGGTCCTGATAGAGCTCCCAACTAGGGCTCCCAGTTTCTCAGGGAGCTCCACCAATAGGAGCCTGTCTGTCTGTCTCAAGCTCACTGGTTTATTTGTTCTCACAATTGGTGGGCAGTTTCCCTAACAACACCAGACTTTTTAGCAAAATAGCAACATTCTTCCTCTAAGAACAAGCAAGTACCCCCTTGTTAGGCTGTGAGGAGGTCTAATGTCCTTCAGTTTTGGAGAACTACTGCAGCCAACGAGTCAGTTTTGTCTTGGAGTGTGTTGAGTGCTCCTAGCACTACTGTAAAATCATCCTCTATCTGGGTGCCCAGTTGTAAGTACTTTTGCTGGCCCATGCCCAAAGCAGTGGCACTGAGGGTTAGACTCCCTGCTATTGCTATTCCAGCCAAAATTGGCAGTACCACTGGGTCATGTTTTTGGTGAGGCTAGTGGGTGTAAGTGGGGCCCTGTTGACCTGAGTAGACAGAGAGGTCAAGCACGAGGTAGGCAAGCACACAGACTCATCCTTGAGCCTGAGAACACCTGGTGGATCCCATCAGAGCAGATAATAAAGGTTCCATGAGGAGCCATCAGGGAGTTTGAGGTGGCAATCAGAACATCTATACAGTCAACTGAGACATTTGATTTTGTAGAGGAATGCAGGAGGCATGTGGCATTTCCCAATGCCACTGTTGGATGGGGTTGGAGTAAGTGACCCATAAATAGAGTTAAGTTTGGTACTATTTAAGGTCAAGACTAAGGAATGATATGAGAGGGCCACGAGGGGTGCACAGAGCCAACAATCATCTCCCAATTTAGGATCTACTGCCTGGAGGACCTGATGGGTGCTGTTAACTAGGCACAAGAGGTCAGGCATTGGGGGCTCTGTGTAATTAGTCCAGGCATAGCGACCAATGGGAACAATGGTGGCTTTGGGGTAAGAATTTTAATGTGAGATGGAGGGACCCAGATTTTTATGATTTTCAAGATAGTAAATGGGTCTGATCCCCTCCCATCTACCCAGACACTCATCCAGTGACCAGACATCCATTCCTAATGGGTGGGGTCCTTAATAGTGTACTTTATGGGATTTCAGGCTCCCTGTAGGTAGTCTGGATCAGATGGGAACTCAGAGGAGTATTTGGAGACCACCCCCATAGTCTATGGTGCAGTCTCATCATGACATTTGTTTTACTCTTCCTCTTGCAGTAGCCCTTTTCTTGAAACCATTCAGGACATATATATTTGTTGTTGGTTTGATATTTTTGTTTCCATTCTAGACCTCTGCATCCTATAAAATAGGCATGGGTATACTAACCTGGGTTGTTGGCTTGAATTGGGCATGCATCAAAATAGAAGTGCACTTTAGGCTAAGAGGGATCCCATTTAGTCTGGTTGAGAATCACTATTGGGTCAGTGCCATGAAGTTGAGTTTGGAACTCCCAGTGGCCTGAGTCTGCTTGGTAAGCATGTGTGCCAATCAGACTAAGTAGGAACAGATGCATACTAGTTATAGCAGTCATTTTGACCCTGTGATTAGGAAAGGCAGTTTAGAGTACTCAGTTCAACGATTGCATCAATGTAGAAGAGAATGAATGTGACCTTATGGGGGGAACTTCCCAACCCTCTGGGGACACAGTCCAGAACCCTAGGGTGAATACTGAGATTAACAAGAGGTAGGAGACTAGAAATTAAACTGGATAGCAGAACATGAGTTGATCAGGACAGATGCTCCAGTGGACAGTGTCTGTCCAGTTTTAGCCATGTGTAGACTCTTCAGCTCCTGGAGTGATGAGAGCAGGGCTTTGTGTTGGCTCCTCAGGATTGTCCTTAGGGGAGCTGACTCATCTGGGAGGGCTTTCCAATAGTCATCTGGGTGAACTTTCTTGGCCTGCAAATGGTGAATCCACAGCTGGATGTTGAATACACTTGTTGCTGTGGGAGTGGTCAAAAGAATTACATAGGAGCCTCTCCAGACAGGTTGGAAGGGCCCATTTTTTCAATCTTTAATCCAAACCATATCCCACTGTTATATGTGTGGGCAGGTGTATCTGTGGGTATGGCAGGCCTCTCAGCTATGTTTTGTGTATCTGAGATAAGGTCTTTCTTAACTGTAAATTGTTGCTGCAAGATGTTATCTAGCTGACATAGGTCTCCCTGGAGACCCCTAATTATGGGTGGGGGTCTCTCATATAAAACTTCAAAGGATATATATCCCATGGGCCCTGGCAAAGTTCAGATCTTGAGGAAGGTCATGAGAAGCAAATCTAACCATGGTGCCTGGGTTTCTTGGTGACATTTGGTCAATATTGACTTTAAAGTTCTATTCATTTTTTCAACTTTTCCAGAGGTTTGTGGCCTGCATGCTGAATGTAAGTTCCCTCTGATTTTAAATTCTTTAGTCAGTTTTTGGGTTATGTCTGTCACAAATGCAGACCTATTATTGCTGCCCATGATTAGGGGCAGCCCATATCTGGGGACAATTTCTCGTAGTAATACTCTATGGGCTTCAGTGACTTTTCAGTTTTGGTGTGAAATGCCTCCAGCCACCCAGAATAAGTACAGACAAGTACTAGGAGATATTTGTAGCTTCTACATGGCTGGATCTCTGTAGAACCTATTTTTAGGTCTTCAAAAGGGGAAAGTCCGTCCAGCATGTTGGATACCAGGTAGAGGTTTAGGTCCAGATGGGGGTTCAGTTCTTGTACCAATTTGACATCTCTGACTAACAGAGGCATAGATTGAGGCTAATTTTGTTATATAATAGTAGTGGCTTCAAAGTTGATTCATAGCAGTTTTTCTTCCATGTGTGGCATCATGGGGCTGGGGATTTAGTTCAGTGGCATAAGCACCTGCCTGGCAGGCACGAGGTTGTGAGTTCAATCCCCAGTACCAAAAAAACAAAAAAACAAAAAACAAGAACAAAAAACCCCCCAAAACAAAAAACAAAATAAAAACACGTGTGGCATCATGATGGTGTTTTACCCAGGCATAGGCCAAATTTTGAGGAACTATCACTCGATTATCTAGTAAAGTTCAAGCTCCATTTGGTCCCATGTAGGCACCTTCCTGTTGTGTTCATTTATTTTCTTCCTTGGAGTAGCAGAGGAGCCTGCTGTGGAGACTGAGGACAGTTTTAGGTGGTATTTCATGTTGGGCTTCCAGATTCTATTCTAAATCATCTGTTTCCCAGGTGGAGCCTTCTGCTACCAATTTGGTGTCGTTGTTCACTTTGTGATTGCCAAGAATGATAGTGTCTTTTACTTTTTGGTGTCCTTTATAATGGATAAGGGAGATCTTAGGTTTTCAAATTTCTATCAGGAGTTGAAAAATCTCATTTTTGTTTTTCATTTGTTTTCCTTCTACCATGAGAAATCTACATTCTTTGTACAGCATTCCATGATATGAACAGTGGCAAAAGCATGCCTCAAATCAATGTATATTTGCCCAGTTGAGAGCTTGTATCAGGGTCCACAGTTCAGCCGATTGAGAGGACCAGTTTTGGGGAAGAGGCATGGTTAGGGGCATCTCCTTCATGGTAACAATAGCATATCTGGCCTGGAGTTTTCCATCCTTGATGAGCTACTTCCATTGGTGAACAGGGTGTACTCAGCATCAGACAAGGGTTTCATCTACACATCTGGCCCACTAGCAAGAAGCTCATCAGTCAAAGCAAGACAGTCATGGTTGGGGGAGGGAGCTCAGTAGGCGGGAAGGTGACTGGATTCAGAGGTTTAGTCAGTTGAAAAGTAAATTGGGGATTTTTACAAAGCAGTCCTTGGTACAGAGCAACATAACTGTTTGAGAGCCATCAATGTCCCCAATTGTTGAGTAACTCTAGAACAGCATGTGATACCTGGGTGGTCAGATTTTTGTCCCAAAGTTAATTTGTCAGCCTCCTTGATTAGGAGGACCATTGCAGCCAGTGCTCTTAGGCAGCATGGGGTGGGGGGAGCCCTTGGCCACTGAGTCCAGATAAATTGGCCTTTTTGTTCCATCTCTGAGTCTTTCCATTCAAAGGCAAGGAGGGGCTGACTGATGGGCACAACCTACAAACAAGAAAGCATCCTTTAAGTACAGATGGGTGAACCAGCCAACATTAGGGGGAAGTAGACCCAGAGGAGTATAAGGTTTGGGGACTGTCAAGTGCAGAGTTGTGGTGGCTAAGTTGAGGGTATGGAGATTCTGCACTGGCCAGTAGTCCCTGTTTGTTTTTTTTTTTTATGGGTAGGAGGGGAATGTTCCAACACGATTGACTGTCTATTGGGATTCTGAATTATTTCAGGCAGAAGATGTGGAGCAGGATGTCAAGTCGAGCCTCTTGTGACATTGGGTACTGCTTAACAGCAATGGGCATTGCAGTGGCACAGAGCTCAATTACTTAAGGGGCATGATTGATCATAAGCCCCAGAGGTGAGTCCTCTGCCCAAACTTCTGGAGCCCATTCTGTCCTCTTTGTTGTCATCAAAGAGAGGGAGATGAGCCTCAGGCTGGGTTGGCCCCAGACAATCAGGCTTCTTTGTGTTCCACAGATGGAGGAGGCCTTTATTTTTCCAGTGTCCAAATTGTCTGCAGCAAGCACATTGGTCAGCTGCCAGGATATGAGGTTTGTCACCTGTTTTAGGTTGTGAGGCTTGTGGACTCCCTTGTATCAGTTGCTGCAGTGGGACTGGCTTTGATAAGATGCTTCAGGAGCAAGCTTTTCTAACATTGTAGCCAGGAAAATAGCTTTTTGTTGGGTTCTGTGATCTGCCTCATGCTGTTGTTCCTTTTTTTTTTTTCCTTTTCAGTTTACAAGAACCTTTTGAGCAATCTGAAGTAACTGGGTGGCATTCATGCCAGCAAAGTCATCAGCTTTTTGGATTTTTCTTCTCATGTTGGAGGCTGATTGTGCTGTCAGTGTTTTTGTCTGTGCTGGCAGTAGGGCTGTGAAGCCTGGGTTGGTAAGAGGCAGCAGTAGATATAGACCTCTGGACCACTAGAGAGTGCAGCTGAAGCAGGCAAAATGGGTGTGGGTTTTGAAAGGAGCTTGATGGCAGCAATGTCAGTGACACTATGGAACCTGGGAGGAGGAGGGGTAGCAGCAGCAGTCCGTGGGCTCCCTCTGGGAGGGGACTCCAGGAGGGCCATGGTGACTCTGGATGTGAGCTGGGCTCTTCCTGTGAATTGCTCCAGCTGCAACAGCCTTCACAGTCATACCTGGGGAGCCTGGTAGGCACTGGTGTGCCACTCTGTATGGCATGGTGCCATGTGTGTGGGGCAGGTGGTGGTCAACAGTGCGGTCTGCCTCCACTGTGTCCCTGTCTTTCCACACATGCCATGTCCCAGTGGGTTGGTCTGTGCTGCCCGCCCCCCACTGGGTGAGCACCTGGGCCATGGTTCTGTGTGGCACACTGTTTCAGTTGGTGCTGGCTGCAGTGGCAGTGCTTGGAACAGCTGTGAGGGTATGGAGGCCATTTGGGCAACTTGTGGCTCACAAATGTAAGAAGGAGGCAGACTGGATTCAGGATCTTCAGGTAAGATGGGATAAAGCTTCTCCAGGTTAAGCCAGGCCTGAGAGGGTTTCAGGTGGTCTTGGGAATTTGTTTAGATGACCATAATGATCCTTTTATCATGCAGGGGACAGGCCTTGAACCAAGGTAGCAGGTTTTGATACAGGTTGAGCCAAGAATTGATACAAAATAACTGGTCAGGGTGGCTGATCTTGGAGTCTGTTACATCATTTCAGACTTTCTGGACAGTCTTGACATTGAGACTTCCCTCAGGCAGCCAATTTGGGCACAGGTCTGTCCAGTCAATCTCACAGAAGGCTCAGAGATTCTGAAGTTTCATTTTTTTCTCTGTAATCATCAGGGAATCCTCTCTTAAAGTTTTTCAGTATACAGTCATGGACCATAGGTTTACTGTGGCTTGAACCCATTCTGTCTCCCTATGGCATAGGTTCTGTACCCTTGAATGGTGGTGCAACAGACAAAGGACAGGTGACTCTCAGAGACAGACCATTCAGATGCCCATCTGGCCACTTGCCTTTTGGCAACTTTGGGACCATCCACAGTATGAAGAAATGTTGGTAGATTCTCTGTTCTGTCCTTATTAGATGCATCCGTGGGACTGCAGGTTGGGGTCCAATCAAGCTCCATAGCTTTGAGGTCCCAGAGGACCCTTTCACCTTAGAGCACAGAAGAAGCAGCCTATTGCTTTTGTCAGCCACTACAAACACTCATACAATCATATAGCAGGCATTCAGAAGTTAAACATTCCAGCCCCTTTTCTCTCATAGGTGGCCTGAATGAGAGATGATCAAGGTCTCCTTCTGCTTGAGTCTGAGCAGGACTGACAGACTGACTGGGGTCTGCCTTGGGTCTTATCTCATCTGATGACCCAACCTGACTGTCCTTTCCCTCTTTTGTGGGTCTGGTGAGGCTGTTAGCACTGAGCAGAGGCCTCTGGTCTGGTCTTTTGAGGAGACTCTGAGAAGGGCCAGAGGGCATGCCTTCCTGTCAGGGAGCTGGGAGATGCCCTGCTCTGGCTGCCAGGTCTCAGTGAGTGACCTAAGTAGTCAGCACAGTCTTCCTGGTTGGGGAACCAAGAAATGTTATGGAAACCAGCCTGGACATGGGAAGAAATGACACCAAGAACATTTATGAGGCATTTTGTTACACTGATGGGTTTGACTGGGATTTTTCCCAGAGTTAGCCCTGCTTTGTAGGATTTCTGGGCTTTTATGGGGCAAGAAAAGGGGAGGTACACAGGTAGATTCAGTGCATTATGATTGGAAGGTTGGTGACATTTTGGGTTGCTAAGGGAGTTTAAACATTTTAGGTTACCTTATAAGGCCATCAGCTATACAAAGTATGTGCTATACAGAGGAAGATATGTCCTATTACATTTTAAGTTACATTGCAAGGTCATCTGTTAGACAAGCTTACACAAAGGAAGGAATGTTTTATTATCACTTTGGTCCAGACATGTCCACTTGCTCTTGGCAAAGTTTCTTGGCAGGATTTTATTTAAAATTTCAATTTCCCTTTTAGTAGCACTATAGAGGATAGCAAAGCTATGAAAAAAGAACTTGGAGAGAAGGATGTGCCTCCTGAGAACCTGCCATGTTGGGCAGGGAAGTTCAAACCAGAAGACAACTAGACTGCCTTCCTGGTGAGCGGCATGTGACTGGTGCGGACTCCAGGAAGAGAAAGATCTGTGCCTCCTGTAAGCCTACTGGCATGAGGGCTAAGAATCAAGGACAGCCTCCCCGCCAACCCATAAGCAACCTGCTATTTTGGAGGACTGACTAAGTTGATAGCAACTAAGGTACATGAAGCAACTAAATGCTTGTATTGTTTGGTTGATTTTGTAGGCCTGGGGCCAGCAGTCTGAATATCTCTTGGGAAGATGACAGTATGCAATGTGGCAAATATGGGGGATTCCCTTCTATCTTATCTTTGAGGCCCAATATTGTTCTCACTGTTTTGCTTTATTCTGATTAATTTTTTTTGTTTTATTTCATATTTTGTTTTTATTGGTTTTATTCTGTTTTGCTTTTGGTTTGATTTTACCATACCTGATGGAATGGTCAACTATTGTGAAGGTAACAAGATATACTATAGTAGCTATTGTTTTCCTAGTATCTTGCTTTGAAATTCTATATCAGTTCTACTATATTGTTTTGATTGACTTTGTTCTGTTATGTTTTCGTTGGATTTTACTACCTTAAAATAAAATTTAAAAAAGAAAAAAGAACTTGGGGAGAGGGAGATGGTTAGCAGGATGGTGGAATATGAAGCTTGATCTCTCATTTGGCCACAGAAATATCATAAGAAACAAACTCTAGTTTTGTTAGTTCCCTGAAATGCAGCTGAAAGTTTTCAGCAACCTAGTAAATGTCCAGTCAAGAAAAAGTCATCTTTAGAACAATCAGAAAATTCAGAAAGTTTTGGAGTGTTTTTATTCAACCATGTCTCACTCTCCCTGGTGTGGCAGCTGTCTTGAGTTTGAAGCAACAACAGCTCATTTACCAGTTTCCTCCCTTAAACCAGAGGGATCAGAGCAGACTTTATTGGAAAGTTGTGTATATCTGTTCTAAACTGTCTGGGAGGATACCTGAGGGTTAACATAAGCCACTCATCTATGCTTTGCCAAACTGAGAAATCAGGTGGGAAAATCTGTGGGTGCTGCTCATAAGAGCTGCATGTTAACTACAGACCCATAGAACCTGGGACAAAAAGAGATTATGGGAGAAGATATAGAAAAACAGTCTATGGCATGAGGGGAGAGTCTGGATCAGGACTTGAAAATTAAGACATTTAGAAGCAGCTATGTGTGATTAGAAAGCCACACCTGTGCCCAGGCAAAGCACATGCTTAGGAGAGAGTTGGCAAAAATTAAGCTTTCTGCCTTGGGCCTGACCATAGGCTCAGAGAAGCCTAAGTGGAGTTCTTCCTCACACAACCACCTGAAAAGTCTGGGATACTCTTTGAATTCAAAGAAATCTTTGTCAAAACATTCACTGAACATAGCTAAAGGGACAGAAGTTTCAGATAATTACATGTGACGAGGACTAGCCTTTGCAAAAGAAGTTTAGAAAATTGATGGAACCCCCAAACTATTACAACCTTTACTAATAAACTAACCAACCTAACCACATCTTAAGAAAAGCAACAATCTGATTTTCAGAGATCTCACATTATAACGCTCAAAGGGAAAATTTTCAAGAAAAGAATCACAAAGCACACAAAGAAAAAGGAAGATGCGGCACAAAGGAACAAATAAACTGGCTTCCAGGTAAGCTCAAATATGGGGGTTATGTGTTAAGACTTTAAAGTAACTGTCCTCAATATGCTTAAAGTACTAAAAGACAACATAGACAAGAAATTTAAGCAAAATCAGGAAAACTACCTATGAGCAAAATGAGAGTACTGAGAAAGATATATAAATTATAAAATGGCCCAATAGAAACACTAGAGGTATTTCAGTAACTGAAATGAAAAATTTTCTAGAAGGATTCAGAAGATTTGATCAAACAGAAGAAAGAATCAGTGAACTTGACGATAAGACAATTGAAACTGAGTCGGTGGAACAGACTAATAAAGGAAGAATAGAACTAAAAGGATTTCTGAGACACCATAAAACAGATCATCACAGAGAAATCACTGAGAATGATTCAGAATACCATTGAAAGAAATAGTGGCTAAAAAAATCTCCCAAATTTGATGAAGGAAATGAGTTTACAGATGAAAGAAATTCAAATTTCAAGCAGGATAAACTCAATGAGACCCAAATGGAGACACATTACAGTCAAATTGTCAAAACCTACACACACACACACACACACACACACAAACACACACACACAGAGTGTTGAAAGTAACCAAAGAAAAGTAGATCATTTCATATATAGAATCTCCAGTAAAATTACCAGTCTATTTCTCAGAAGAAATATTGTCAGCCAGAAGACAGTGGGATGACATATTTTTTTCATGATCAAAGTGAAAAAAAAAGTCAACTGCAAATTTCAATATCCAATAAAACTGTCCTTCAGAAAGTGAGGATGGCCTTTAATCCCAGCACTCGGGAGGCTGAGGTAGGAGGAGCGTTGTGAGTTCAAGGCCGGCTTGGGCTACAACGTGAGCGCAAGGCCGGCCTGAGCTACATAGTGTGACCCTGCCTCAAAAAAGTAGGGCTGGGAGTTTGGCTCAGTGCCTTAAGCGTCTGTCTGGCAGGCGTGAGGCTGTGAGTTCGATCTCCGGTGCCGAAAAAAAAAAAAAAAAAAAGAAAGTGAGAATGAAATCAAGATACTCTCAGATAAACAAAAACTGAAATTCATTAGTATTTCTCCACAGAAAATGCTAAAGAGAATCCCTTAGGTTGTAAGGAAAGAGTGTTAAACAGTAACTAATAGTTATATGAAGACAATCAGTTATGCAGTAAAGGTAAATGCAAGAGCAAGTGTAAAGTTAGTATTATTATAATTTTGGTTTGTAACTGTATTATTATGCCGGGTGTGGTGGCTCATGCTTTTAATCCTAGCACTCAGGAGGCTGAGGTAGAGGAGCATTGTGAGTTTGAGGCCAGCTTGGGCTACAATGGGAGCACAAGGCCGGCCTGAGCTACTTAGTGCAATCCTGCCTCAAAAAATCAGGGCTGGGAGTTTGGCCCTGGCAGGTGCGAGGCTGTGAGTTCAATCCCCAGTGCCACAAAACAACAACAAAAAACAAAACAAAGAAACAAAAAAAACCTGTATTTTTATTTTTCACTGAATTTCCAAGAAAAATACATAAAACATTGCAATCTGTGTTATTTGACATATAACATATAAAAATGTAATTTGTGACCTTAGTAAGGTGAAGTTGGGAATTAGCATTACAGAGGAATAGAGTTTGCATCTAATTGGAATTAAACTGGTATACTCGAATTTGACTGTTATGTTCAACATTATATGCAATTTCCAAGGTAACACAAAAATATTTACAAAATACTCACAGAAGGGAGTCAGAAGGGAATAAAAATGTCACTGTGAAAAATCGACTAAACACAAAAGAAGGTAGCAGTGCAGGAAATGTGCTACAAAAATGGTATAAAACATCCTAAAACAGGTAGCAAAGTGGTAGCAGTGAACCTTTCCTTAAAAGTAATTACTTTAAATTTAAATGGATTAAACTCAGCCAGGAATGATGGGACAGGCACTTGGTAGAACAGTATATGGAAGGCTGAGGCAGGAGGATCAC
>RJWM01020207.1:0-37591 GCA_004363535.1 Dasyprocta punctata
GTGTAGAGGAAGTTTAGGGAGTTATTAGACTAGATTAGATCACTAGGGTGGAACCCCAGGATTGAATCATGGTAGATTTATAAGGAGAGGGAGAGAGAGATCGCACACAGAGGCACACACTCCTACCATGACACGATGCAGTCAAGGGGGCTTTGGCCAGAGCCTCTAAAACCGTGAGCCCATATAAACCTCTTCTCCTTATGAAGTAGCCTGCCTCTCACATTTTGTTATAGTAAGGAAAACTGACTAGTACCCTCCCCGTCCAGCGGAGCAACCTTCAGACCTAATCAGGGTAAGCACGATGAATCTATTGCATTTACGGTGCATGTCTTTGCGTGTCTCAGAATACTCAGCCTCTTCCTGCCTCACTGCACGTGCTCTTTGTCACAACTAAAAAACTCAGCTTTTAAATTTTATTTACTTCTCTTTAAGTTCAGCTGGGCTTGGTTTTATTCTTTGACAACCCTGGAAGTGTCCCGCCTCTGTTAACCTCCGAGAAGCCTCAGCATGTGGTGCCAACTGCAAGGGACACAGGGTCTTGCGGGACTGTTTAAGAACCCCTGTGAAGCTCTGTTCTTCCAGGCCATCTTTTCCTGAGGAGAAGAGAAGAACATAGCCAGTGGTGTCCATCTCCTACTGGTCAATGAGCTGCGCCACACACCTCAGAGCTGTGTACTTCTAGGGTGACAGGGGCGCTAGAGACAGAGTACAGGGAGCCATCCTGAAGTATCTGTGTCAAGTCTGTGGCCCAGGCAGGTGGGACAAGGGTGCAGTGCTGTAGCCCCGTGTAAGTGAGGTCAAGAAGATCTCAGTGGCTTATGAAAGGTATTTTTTTTTTTCAGAACCAGGGATCGAACTCATAACCTCGTGCCTGCCAGGTAGGCACTTAAGCCACTGAGCCACACTCCCTGAAGGTATCTGAAGTGAGGAAGTCCAGCATGTGCCTAACAAGAACTAGAGACAGAGCTGGGGATTTAGCTTAGTGGCAGGAGCGCCTGCCTGGCAAGCGTGAGGTCGTAAGTTTGATTCCCAGGACCAAAGGAAAAGAAAAGAAAAAGAATTAGAGATAGAGAGAATGGAGAAGGGGAAATACTAAAAAAGTAGTGGCTGAGGACTTTCAAGATGATGTACAGAACCTCAGATTAAATACTAATTGAGCAGGAAATGTGAAAACACGCACATTATAATTTTAATGACATCATAAAACTTGACCTATGTAGAAACTTTGAAATCAGAATATAATTGCCACCACAATTCAGTAACAAAAAGATAACTAGAAACACTTCATGTGTTTGGAAATTAAGAAATAAACATCTATATAATAAGGACAAAGAAATCACAATAAATACTAGAAAAGATTTAGAACTTGATACTTGTGTGATGTAGTGAAGGCAGAAAATTTTTAGTTTTAAAAGCATTTGAACTTTTTGTAGTTGTTTTATCAAAGTCAAAATACAAAATCAATTACATTTTATTATGCCTTTAATGAGATTGTTAAATTTTTTTTAATTATGCAATTTATAGTATCACCAAGGATACGAACTGAATAGAAATTAAAGAAGCAAAAAATCTGAAACACTGTAAGAAATTAAAACTCATTAAATAAAGATGCATATGGCCACAGTACTTACAATGGCCTCAAATTAGAAGCTGCTTATTAACTGCAAAGTGGAGTACTACACAGGAATGAAAGATGTGCAGCCCCATGGTACGAGGAGGCCAGCCACACAGTTATCACACTGAGTGAAAGAAGACAGGGCTGGGGGCACCTGTGCTGTGTGAATCTATGTAAATTCAGGACAGGCAAAATTACACTGTAGCACTTGGAGTGAGCGTTAGATGATAGACCTATAAAGAAAAGTGAGGAAGTGGTTACTTGAAGGTGTATTTTGGTTTCGTTCAGGGAAGAGGAGAGGACTGGGACCAAGGGGAAAGCAAGGGTGGCGTTGGGTGCTGCGAGTGGCCTATTGTTTGGCCTCAGTGGTCTCTACTTTGGGATTCAGTCAGCAAACCATGAAACACTACGTTTGCTAATGCACTTTCCCATATAGTGCTGTACCTTAGACATTATGATCAATTAGGGTTTATCCTACGGCAATGCAAGGATGGTTAGTTATTTTTTAAAATATTAATTCACTACATGGACTGAATCATAAATAAGTTTCTTAAAATGGATATAGACAAAGTAAATGACATTAATAGGCATTTGTTAAATAAAACAAAAATAGCAAGATTAAGAACAGAAGCTCCTGAAACTGATTAGAATTAATGTTAAAAAACCTCAGCAAAAGTGATATTTAATAAAATTTTAGGAGCATTCCTTTTAATGTTACCTGCTATCTTTGCTTTTATTTAGCATTGCATTAAATTTATTGATCAGCAAAGTTTTAAAACAGAAAAGATACAAATAGTAGAAGGGGAAAATTGTTCACCGACAATAAGGCCAACTATATACAAAATCTACACGCACCTACCAACTGCTAGCAATGATATGAAAATCCAAGAAGCTTGCAGGACCCAAGAATACAAATTAAAAACCAGGAGCATTTCTACGCTATCAGCCATGTGTTTAGCTACAGCAACAAACAATGAACCCATATGTTCTGTGCAATGTCAACATCCCGCAGGGATTTTAGGTACAACTTTGACAAACAGTTGCTAAATTTCAGCCAGGGGAGCAAAGAGGAAAAAATAGCAGTGGCAGTTTAAAGCATGTACTACTAACAGGGGTAACAACTCTTTCTGGAACTTTTCCTATTAGGTACAGGTTCAGCATAAATGTACTGATCAAAATCAACATGGTTTTGATGAAGAGATCAAAACAAAACAAAACAAAAACAAAAAAGGGAGGGAGACCAATGAAATAGAATAGAAAATGGATAAATTGACCCACATATGAATGGGTGGTTGGTATTCATGTTCACAGATGTAGCATAACAAAACTGAGGAGGAGAATGAATTATCTGATAGACAGGGTTGGGACAATTTGCTATCTATATGGAAGGAGATGAAATTATACATAGAAAGTAATTCCAGGATACAGAGGAATTTAAACTAGGATTTGTGTTGGGCATGGTGGTACACACCTGTAATCCCAGCACTCATGAGGCTGAGGCAGGAGGATCAAGATGAGTTTGAGGCCAGCCTGGGCTACACAGTGAGTTTAATGCCAACCTGAATTACAAACGAGACCTTGTCTCAAAAACAAAAACAAAAGAAAACAAAAACTGCAAAACTTCTTAAAAAGTTACAGGAGAACATTTCATAATCCTAGGAAAAGCAGAATTTCTTTGACAAGGTGCAAAAGACAAAATAATCAAAGAAAGATGAATAAATTTGAGATTATGGTGAAAAATGTCACACTAAAGCCCTAATAACTAATTGAAACAATAAATCAAGTACTGGAATAAAATATTCCCTATGCATTTCTTATGGTTGATACATTGCATCAACGAGTTTAGAAGTTTAACTAAAGTAACTTGCAGGGGGCCAGGGGCCTCATTTTGTAAACATCCTGAGCCTGTGCAAGAGGAGGGCACAGAGGTGGTGTGAGCGCTACACCTGCCCTGGGGTGGGGTGTGGTAACCTGTTGACAGTACAAGAGAAAAAGAGGCTTGCTCTCCCCACTTTTTGCTCTTGCTGCTTTTGCTGTCTTCTGCCATCTTGAACAGTTGCCCCTGTGCCACACTACCCTGCCTTGGAGCCAGCTGACTATGGACTGAAACCTCCACAAACTATGAGCTAAACAAACCTTTCCTTTCTTGATTTAGGGTGTTGGATATTTTGTCTCAGCAATGAGAGAGAAGTAACCAAGGCAATATTTAAATGAAAATATGAGGAATATATAAATAATAATTATTATATACAAATTTAAAAATAATTTCCAGTTAATTAGTCACAAAAAGCCAAGTTCACAATAGATAAACAGGCAGAAAGTAGTACATGTAATTTACTTTGAGGGAAATGTAAATGGCCAATTAAGATGTGAAAAGGCTCACAAACTCACCAGTCAAAACTGGACCTCACTTCCCACCCATTAATATTTAAGCACAATAACTTTTACAAGAGATGTAGGAAATAGGCACTCTGATTCACTGTTTATTGTGCAACTCATTTAGAGATCAGTGTGACAGTTCCTAATAGGTTTAAAACATACCTTCTCTGGGAACCACCTAGGAATTCAAGCTCTATTGGTACAATGGTATATATACCAGGATACGCACTGCTACTTTGTAAAATGAAAATATGGAGATGAACTTAGCTTTGCAGAGGGGGTGACAAAATAAACAGTTTTATCTATATACAATAATTGAATACTATGTAGTAGCTATCATCATAAATAAATTACATCTGTGTGTATCAACATGGATGAAAATCCAAAGACATAATATTGAGTGATAAAACGTAAGTTCCAACAGACAGTATAATGTAAAACTATTTATTATATTTGAAAGACCATAAAAATATTTATTTTTTATAAGGACTACACACACACACACACACACACACATATCTCACACACTTGTAAAGTATAAATACAAAACTGCATGGGAATGATATACATAAACCTGCTGGGATACAGGAAAGGGTGAAGCATGTGTGTATGACTTTCTGTATTTTTTTCTTTCTCAAGGGAGAAATCTGTGCAACAACAAGCCAATGTTTATTAATATTTGCTTCATCTCAAGGAAAGATAAATCGGTGCATGTTACATTACTTTTTGTCAGTTTGAAAGGCTTCCCAGTACAACTGAACTCCTTCAATTTAAAAATGAAATAAAGCGAGAACACCTCCTTCCCAAATGTAGCAATCTTCCAGCTTTTGAGATTTGCTTCTTATAGTTCTGCCCTGTCTAGAAGTGAAGGCAAGGAGAGGAAAATATGCCACTGACATCCTAACTGGTGAACTTCACCTTACCCGGAGATCAAAGAAGGGGCTTTTTCCGGGAAAGGGGCAGCTAGAGATCAGGAGGTTGGCCACACAGCCAGTCCTGGGGACCGTGCCGAGGCCAGCAGCACAGCCACTTCCTCCGAGTGCTCCAGAACAAACTGTGGGTGGACAGTTCCACCCTGTCCAAGCTCGGCAAGCAGGGTCAGCACTATCGCTGTCTTCCTGTTTTAAGGAATGCTGGTAACAGTGGAGAAATTCAGAGCGAAGTACATCCTTTGCTCATGTAGCACAAAGATGATCAACAGGAGGTCCAAAGGTCAAATTTAGCTCTCATTTATACATTGTTTGCCCCATGTTATGTTTTCGGTAAAGTTTTGACTCAGCTGCTAAGATTGAGAAATTGAGCTATTGCTAGTAAACACTGGGTCCCTAGTTTTTCTTCTGAAAGGATCCCAAAGCAATTCAGCCTGAGTTCCAGGATGCCAACAGTTGGTTGGCAATGAAGATCGTCCCCTACCCTCCCTCCTCACTCATAACCTCACTGGCTGGCCCCAGCGAAGTCTCACTCACCCACTTCACAGACGGCAAGACTGGAGCCCAGAGTATTAACAACCTTGCTTAAAGTTAGAGCTAGCTGGCAAAGAACAGAAGTATGTTGGCACAGGACAGCCAATTACCAGTTAACTTGTGATTCTTTTTCTCCACCAGGTGAAAACTCACTTTATGTTTTTTTTTTTAAATTAGTATATGCTTGGAATACACACTAATTACACTCATTTGGGGACCTGGTACATAAAATATTGCATCTTGGTCATTTTTATTTCCCCTACCCCTCTCTGCTCTCCTAGCACCTCCCCTTCCACTCACGATTTTAATGCCCTATTTTCAGTCTACCTCAGCAGGTACAATGGAAACACTTCTGGTACAGACTTACTTCAAATGGTGATTAGAAACAATGCAGATGGATTCATTAATAAATCATAACAGTTGTGTTAATTTCAATAATTAAGTACAGCACTAATTAAATCAATAAAGTACCAAGATTTGGTCCAATTCAAAACAGAACATTTTGCATGTGAAATCTAAGGGACTACAGCTGAAAATGGTATAACTACAGGTTGTGCAGTCTGTCGCAGGAAACCACTTTTCCAGTTCATTTCCCACCCTCCCCAATCTTGTTCTTTTTCTACTGAGTTCAGAAGTATGTGCAGACCCTGACCTGGAACTCTTTCTCACAACGTCCCACGGCCTATACTTCCTTTAGTTGTCTTTAGATTTATTTGCTCCTGGTTAAAGCAGGTTCACACTGACTTGAATGAGCTACATCAGTATTAACTGACCTAGATCGGGCATTCCTCTTCTATCAAAAGTGCATTTTTGTCAGAATCAAGTGCATAAAGAGATTAAAGGGATTACGAAAATTCTTTAGGTTGTGAAACACTAAATAATCTAAAATGCAATTCATATGAGGATGGGAAAGGTTAACTTTGGCATATTGTGAAAAACCTATGCAAAGAAAAACGTAGCATTTAAATATTGACATGCACAGATCTGCAACTCACAAAAACAAACATATGTGCATATATGTGGTGTGGAATCAGTTATGCTAAAAACAAAATTACCTATTCTTTGAGAGTCCATACCTAGGTAGGTAACAGCCTGGAAAGAGGTATGAAATTGATGAAAGCTGATACCTCTAGGAAGACAGAAAAATCTGGAGAGGTATAGGGTGGATATGGGAGGTCAAGGAATTTCAGCTGCACCTGTACTGTCTGTAATGTTCTAACTTAAAATTTAAGTTAAATAGAAAAAAAAAACGAGGACTTTATGTGGTCCTAGGTTCTACATAAGTGATGCCATGTAGTTATTGATTTCCCCTCTAGTTATTGATTTCCAATCATGATCACAAGCAGGAAATTCTTAAAACATCTGTTCATCTCTAGAAATGAAATTTATTACACTGTGTTATCGCCCCAATTAACTTAGAAGGGTAAAAATATCACAAAGCTCCTGAAAAATTAAATTTCACTTTCACAAATCAAACTCAGGTCAGCAACTCTAGGAGGCATGTTATAGTTCCAAGGATGCTCTCTCTTTAATGGTGAAGAATAAGAAATAGGAAGCGGATTTAAATAAACTCAGCATCCCAAATAGAAATAAAGTTCAAGTGAGATTGCCTGGTTTACCCTAACAGGACCTCGGCTCCTTCAGTACTAAGGGGTGGCATTTGCTTTCCCAGCAGTGCCCGGGGACACTTTTGGCACGGAGGACACTGAGTCCCGGAGAGGTCAGCGTTAAGGCGAGGTCCTGCGCAGCAAGGAGGCAGGGCCGGGGCTCCCCGCAGGTTTCTCCGCAGTGCTCTGAGCCTCCCAACCAGGTCGAGCTCCGGCGTGATTCCCCAGCCAGGTCCCCTGCCCGTCCTGATCCGGAGTCCTCGCGTATCCCCCTGGCGATTTTGGATCTGTCGCCCATCTGCCTACCTACCCCGTCTGTCTGTCGTCTAATCCTCTGTCTACGCGCTGACCCCTTCCACCCCGACTCCCGGAGCCCGGCCCCAGCGGCCCCCTCGGCCTCGGCCTCAGCGCCGCGCCTTCCACCTGTTCCCGGACCATCCCGCCCGCGCCACGGGGCCGGACCCGCGTGGAGCCGCCCCGAGCCCCGCCAGGCTCGCGGACAGCGCCCCCAGCAGGCAGGGCGGGGTGGGGACCCCCCAGCGCCGCGGCCGGGGTCGCGCAGCCCCGCACTCACCTTGCAGTCTGCGGGCGCGGCCGCCAGGAGCGCTAGGAGGAGCCAGAGCAGGCGCGCGGGCGGCCGGGGCGCGGGGCCGGGGCGCATGGTGGGCGCCGTCCGAGGCCAGGGCGTGCGGGACCCGCGGGCTCCCGGCCACCGCGTCCCCAGCCGTGAAGCCCGCCTCCGGTGCCCGGGGAGGGTTTTGTAGGGCTCGGCGGCGCGGCCGGTCCCTCCCCGCCCGGGCCGGGGCCGTGGCGCCCAGGGAGGGAAGGAGCGGCGCAGGTCCCGCCCTCCCCGCCCGCGCCACCCGCGCCACCCGCGGGCGCTGTCCCCTGGCCGGGCGTCGTGCCCAGGACGCGAGAGCGGGCCGCGCGCCTGCGGGGCAGGAGGGTGGGCGCGCGTCCAGGGTGAGAGCGAGCAGGTGATGCCCCCGAGGCCCTGGGGCTCACGCAGGGCCGGGGTACGGGTCGGGCCGAGGAAGCCCGGGGGTGTGCGGCGGGGAGGCGGCGGCGCAGGGGGAGGGAGTGGCCAGCGGCCCTGCCCAGATTAAGCGGGAGGCGCGCCGGGCGTCTGCACTCGCGGGCCGCTCGCTCCCGGCTCCCGCGCCCGTGCATCTGGCCGCCTGTGCAGTCTCCAACCTGCAGCCGCCGGACTGACGTGGCCTCCGGAGCGCGGTGGAGAAGCGACCGGGTTGCGCGTGGATCCGGTCGCGGCGGAGCCCGGGGGTGCGCGGCGCTGGTGCTGCGGTGTCCCCCAGGTAAGGAGCACGGGCAGACGGGCGCTGTCGCGGGGCCTGGGCACCTGCGGCGCTGGGGATAGGGTGGGGGAGGAGGTGCAGGAACTGTAGCATCCGGGGCCGGGGTGGGGACAGTTACGCCCTGGGGTCACCGGAGGAGAGAGCTCGTCTGGCTCCCAGGCTTGTCTCTCAGGGCTTGAACTGGGAGCTGTGTGTTTGGATTCATTTGGAGGCTCGAGTTACCTGCCTGGCAGTCGGGGCATTCCCAAATGCCAAGAGAAAGAGGCAGCCGAGGGGAAAGAGAAAGTCCATCCTATTCTGTCCTCCGCTGAGTTGAAGTGGCTTTTCAGGCTAAAAAAATCTTATCTGCGGAAATGCGGGGGAAACAAGACCAACTCCTATCCAGACTGTCGCCCTCCTGGGAGGGGAGCCCTAGGATGTAAATAGGCCTCCTCAGGCTTGTGGGGGCCTGACTTTGAGCAAACAGTGAAGAATTTAGACCCCTACCGAGAATAGTGTTAAATGCATAAAATACAACTAAATCGGAATCAGTTTTACTGGAATACAATCATCAAAGTACAATAGTGAAGTTATAATTAGTAACAACCGTGCATTTTTAGTATCATCATTATTATTGCATTAAATAGCTCGCTCTAACAGCAGGTCTGTTATACAACTATAATAGCAATGTAGTGATGACTGCAAATAATGCTTCAGGTAGCCTGCCAGACTGAAATGTGGCATGCGAATACGATGGGTGCAAATGCTAAGAAATGGCCAGTACGACTGTGGTCGGTCGCCTAGGCTCATCAATGCTGACGGAAATGCTGAACCGTAAAAGATTCGTGAAACTAAAATGTCATATATATTTTTTCTTCCCCATCCAAGTTCGCCCACCACCAGAACCCCATTCCCGGGTTGAAATCCTTTGCTTTGGAGTGTTGCCGCCCTCCGCGGTTGGTTATCCGGCATCAAGTGTGAACTAGATGGTTGCACACTGATTGTGACTCGCTTGTGATTGGAATCAAGGTCTAATGGTGTCTCCTATCTGTGTAGCCACGTGGGGAGGCAAAACCCCTATAGTGAGCAAAGACGTCCCCCCATGTTTTCATTTATTGATTCTTTTGACTGTAGAGTGAAAGAGAGTTTGCTCTGTGTCTTTTGTGCCAGCAATTCTCACCTGTGGCTGTGCATTAGGATTCCTGGAGGGTGTCTAAAAATTCGGACACATGGTCCATCCCAAGCCAATTGTATCAGAGATTCCCTGAAGATACTCAGGTGCAATCAAGTTTGAGAGTGACTGGTTTTGCGTACATGTTTTGGCTAACCGTACTGACACTAGGGTGTCTTCTTAGTAGAATAATAAAAAGGACATATATATATTAACCTCTTTATTAAGATTTAGGGACACTGAAATTTGTGCCTGGACCATAGAGATTGCCGGGTGCTACATTGTAGCCTCTCCCCATTGATGAAATTCAGGGAAGACAAGAACATTACTTCCCCCAAAACAGAACAGAACAGTATCTTGGTTCTAATCTTCAGTGTGCTTTCTCTTTGCTGAATTGTGCAAGTTTTCTCAATTTGAATTTCAATTGCCTTTTCTCAAAGCTGTGTCGTTTTAATGGAAGATCAGGCTTGGTTTTATCAATTTTGGAACAGAAGGCCAAAGTGAACTGCAGGTCACTTCTGCTACAGCAACAGACTAGGACAGAAATGTAAAACAAACACAGGAAAGAGTAAGCAATAGTTAAGAGCTTCGTCATTGGAATGAACACTGAATTCTGAGTCCACTCCATACTTACTGGTGTGATTTTAACTTCTGTAGGATGGAATCTTCCCTTCTGGAATATTTGGACAATCATAGTAACCATCTCAGAGAGTTGCAGGGATATAACATTCCATCAGAAGCCCTTTGTCCGATGTCTCCATTTAACAACCGTGTACTGCGATCTGATTCTCCCATTGCTAAAGGAAAAGTAGATAAGAGTAGTGAGAAACAGGTGCACAAAGTAGTGATGTCTCTGAGCTCGGTACTAAAGGGGCAAGAGCAGAACACAGTCTGTTAGCTCCTTGAGGTTAATACATTCCCAAGGAATCTAGAACCTCACCTTTACATCCCTGGCGCTGGCAGCTTTGGCATCCCAGGGAGCCTGTAAGAAAAGCGGGGTCTCAGGCCCTACCCAGATGCACTGATCGCTTTACCTACTCTAGAATCTCCAAGCTACTAACATGCACATGAAACTTGGACCAGGGCTTGTCGAAAAGCCAGGCTGAACCACCCATTACTCTCCTGCCCCGCCCCGCCTCCGTACCACACACACATCTGGTGTTACTAGAGTGGTTTTTCTGCTCACTTGTGGGATGAACTAACCAGAATTCTTGATTCTAAAAAATAATCTTGGTCAAGAAAACAGATTTTTCACAGTTGGGTCCTTAAATGTAAATAAACCAAAGGAAAGTGGTGTGGTTGAGAGGATGTGGACACAAAAGTCTCTACTTTTGGCTTTGATACCAGAGTGGGATTTTGAAGAAAATTAAATGGTCATTACCTTTGACACACCCTAAATAATTGTGTCACCCCCTTTTAAAAATCACACTATTTTGTTTTCTGTATGATGCCTACATATGTATATCTGCTTCTTTACATTCAGTGTAAGCCCCATTAGGGCAGGGAGTTTGTGTGTGTGTGTTAATTATTGTTGAATTAGTGTGTGAGTGAAGGTGGTTTGTCACCCAGCGTTCACACTCAGGGCTGTTCTAAAAGTCATGATCTCCTGAAGCCTTCGTCGTGTAGAGGGGGCCTTTGATTTTGCTGAGGTGCACGCTTCTCTGGCTGCTCAGACCTCCTTCTTTAATTTTGAAGCTTCATCTCCTCTCTTAGTCGTCCCTTTGATTTCAAAAATTTTCGCTTTCCAACACCACTGAAACAACGACTCATGTCAGTTGTTGCCATCACATCTCTGGGTTCATTCACTGCTTTTCTAAGCTCAGGACTCCTGCCCTGGTGTCTGCACTTATCATCCATGGAGTGCCCTCTAGCTAGTTTCCTCTACTGCAAGTTCTCTGAAACTCATCCTTTGTGTTATTGTCAGAGTTTAAAACTGCATGTGGTATCAGGAAGGCCAGGCTTTTTGGGGGGCAGTCACAGTCTCCCAAATCTAACAGCTTGGGGTCACTGTGTGTTCATGGGTGGTGGGATGGAGGGACTCTATAGCTAGTCAGGAACCTCCTGGAAATTTTAGACACTCAGGAGGATCATGGTCAACATGACTCTCACCATCTCTGATTGCCTCCGAAGGGGAAGAGAATGTTCCAAATTAAAACTGCTCCAAAAGCTTCCATTGGATGTGACATAACTACTTCCTCTCATATTTCATGGGCCCAATGGGTCATGTGACCATACCTTATTATGTAAGAGGTAGGGGAAATGGACCTGCCATATGTCTGGAAAGAGTTGGAAGTACATGGGGAACCATAATAATACCCATCACCCAATCAGGTCATGTGCTTCTTTAAAAGCTTCCGGAAGCTCCCCCTTTGCCTTCACAGGAAATGTAACACTACCTAGAATAGAATCAAATGGTGCCAGATCTACTCTTTTGTTTTATCTCCCCAGTCATGCCAAGCTCCTCATATTTTCTCAAGTTCACCACACACACCCCTTTCCTGCATGTCATTGTATTTGCTGTCTCTACCACTTTGGGGACCATCTGATGCAGCCCCCTCTGTTTTAAGATCATGGCCTGTGGAAACCTTTATGTAGACCTTTATTGTATGGCATAGACACAACGTAAGGTAATTTACTTTTTGGTGATGCTGGATTCCAAACCAAGGGCCTCACATAGGCTAAGCAGGAGACCTACCACTGGGCTATAGCCCAGGCCAATGGGTATTTTTTGAATTAATCATGCATGTTTATTGTGGTAATAAGTGTCTGGAGGTGATGTCTGAAGTTAATTATTTAATGCCACGCTAGTTTACAGGAGGTCACTTCAACTTTAAAACATCATTATATTTTAAATTTATAAATATTTTCTTGTAACATATATTAGATTCTATGCATTTTTATGCCCATACATTGACTTTTTTGTTGTAAAAAATTAATGTAAATTTTTTTTTCTGCCTTTCATGTCTGAAATTAAGAGGATGAGTTTCTGTATTTCAGGATGAGAGAGAAATCTCACTTTGACTATAGAATATGCTTCTGTGAAATTTTCATCTGCTGATTGTTTTGGCCACGATATCCTTGCAACACACTCAGCCAGCACCCAGGACATCTTCTTAGCTTTGCTCAGGGGCTTACTGATGTCTGAAATCCCCCCGCATGTATTCCATGCTCAACTACAGGATGTGTACCTCTGGAGCCTGAGTGCGAGGGATGCTCTTGAATTTTTTGTTCACTTCTAGAGTGGCCAAACTTTTTGAAGGGGAGTCTAGTTTCTGTTCCTGAGACTTACTAAGGAGTTTCTGAATCTCTAGGAATCAATTCCTCCCAGAAGCAAGGAAGGGTGAGAGGCCGGACAGAAGATAGGCATGCAGCGGTGAGAAAGATGTGGTGAAGCTTTTCTTAGGAAAAACCAAGACTCCCATGAATCCTGCCTCCCTTAGAATCAACTGTACCCCATCTCTGTATTTCTCCTTGTTCATTTGGACATTTTTATGAAATCTTTCTTTCTGTGTGTAAACATTCAAATGCTTAAACATTTGACTTCTCTGTATCCTATTTAGAGATGGTACCTTTAAGATCTCCAACTGTCCCATAGAAGGGTTTAAACTTGAAATTCCAAATACAAAGGCGTCCATCTGAGAGCTCTAGTGTTCTGGGATTCACAGGGAACAGAATGTCTTTGTATCTGTGCACCATTTTAATTTGTAATCGGCTCTCTGTGCTCCTGCTGTACTCGAGGCTAAGGTTGTTCTTTCCACAGATGAATTCCCTGATATTTGCTCATGAATTTTTTTGAATTATGAAGCTCTATAGTGAAGTGGTTAGTAAGGAAGACTTTGGTGTTTGAGCCCTGGAAATGTCACTTACTAACTGTGTGAGTCGTTTGTGGCAGGAGGACAGTTACATTGCTTACCTCACAGGGCTGTTTTGAAGCCCATAGCACACAGCTCACCATATAGGTGACCCTCTGTACATACTGATGCTTACTGTCTCTGACAATGGGGATGATAGTGACAGTGATAATGGTGATAGTGACATAAATGCAGAAGAGGAGAAAAGAAGAGATTTGGAGGGAGCAAGAGGAGCACTAGAGAGAGAAGAGAAAGAGTAAGAAAAAGAGAAGAGGAGAAACAGGAGGTGGAGGAAGAGACAGGAAAAAGAGGAGGATGCTGATGTGGGTTATTAGGTCATACAGTCCAATGCCAGTCTTTTCCTTCGAACCCTCCTCAGAGTAGCTTTAGGTTAATTCTACCATTCTACCTAGAATTGTCCTTCAATATACTCTTTCTTCCACACTAACTAAAGATTTAGCCCTCTCATTAAGGTCTCTCCTGATCTTTAAAAGGTACTTTAAGCCTTGCACAACAGCAGATGCCTGAAACTCAGGTACTGAGAAGGCTGAGGAAGGAGGATCACTTGAGCTCAGGGCTTAGAGATCAGCCTGGGCTTGGACCCGATCTCAGATCGACAAACTAAAAGGTACTTTACAAGGGACTGTCATAGCTGCTTCTTCATTTTTATTTCCCCAGATCCTCCTTCCTTTCTAAATCAGGTCTCCCTGCTTCATGGAGTCTCCCCTATTTATTAGTTTCTACTTCTATGACTTTCTCCAGTACATTGCAAGACCTTTTCATCTTTATCACAAATTATGAAGGAAGGAAAGAAACCTTTCTTTACTGAGCAAGGCAATGGATTAGACACTTGTTCATACTTAGGTAAATCAGGTATGAATTTTGCATGCTGATGATGTTTATATACTGAGACATCATAAGCTCAGAGGAATTAAAAGACTTGTTCAGAGTTACACTACTAAATGGATTTTAATTACATAATCAATTGTTATTGGAGTCATGCAGATGTAAACCCAGGTCCTTCTAATTTCAAAGCTCTATTTGCATTTACTAACCTGGGAGGAAGTGGACAGTCTTCGAGGAAGAGGAGGGATCATAGAGGGGGCAGGACATCCACACAAGAGGCAGTGTCACGTTGCAGTTCGGGGTGGCCCCATCAGGTGGAGTCATCAGGGGTATTGCCAGAGCTCATTCCAAAGACAGTTCTGGGGAATCTGAAAGGTCTAGAAAATTCAGAGTGCTCAGCCCTACCTAAAAGCAAAAAACACAGACCAAGAGAAACCTGTGAGTTTAGAATTTATTTATTTACTTATTTGACAAGAGAGTTGAACATGTTGTGATTCAAGAATGTCATTCATAACTTGGAGGAAAAAAAGCTTGTCTGAATCAGTTTCTCCATTGTATATTCCTCATTGTACATTTTAGTTTCTCCACTTACATCTATTTTTTGGAACATGTATCACCATCCTGGGGTTCCTACGTATGATATTTTATGGTTACTGTTAGATTTTCTGTAGATTATAGAGGTCTATACCTGCAGAATGGCAGGTGGGCTGAATACAGTTCACTTGACCTTAAATCCACAACTCAACTCCAGTGTCAGCTGAGGACTCTGAAGTCCTCTAACACTTCAACTGAATCTAGAGGCGAGGAGAGGTGGGGTGGGATTGGTCCTAGGCCAACAGCATTCTGTTCAAGTTGGAACTCTGAGTTGTTCTCAAGAATTTACTTGAGTAGTTGTCAAGATTTTCCTGTTGCTTCTCAGAGAACACAGTGCTCCAGCTGCATTCCAGTAGTCCCTGGACCACACAGATTTATGACTCACATTAAAAACCTTGTAATGTGCAACTAGATTGACTGCTTCTGCTAAAGAGTTCAGACTAACCTGAACTCTTTGAAGGTCAGCAGGTGGAATCAGAATAGAAAGTGGAGATCTTTAGAAAGAGCAAAACACATACAGAACCAGAGATCACTATGTTATATGAAATAAGCCAGGCACAGAAAGACAAACACCGTGTTATCTCAGACATACATGGAATTTTAAAAATTGATCTCATAGAAGTTGAGAGGAAAATTGTGGTTACCAGGGGTGAGGGAGGGAAGGGGAAAGGTTGATCAATAGGCACTAAATTGCAGTTAGGAGTAAGAAGTTCGGTGTGTAGTTGCACAGTAGGATGACGGCAGAAGACAATTCCGTGCCATTTCAAAAGCTGCGAGAAAATACTTCATTTTCACCACAAAGGAATGATAAATATTTGAGGAGATAGGTATCTTTAATTTGATTTAAACCTTATGCAGTGTATACATGTATTGAAACTTCACATAGTACATGTTAATCCAAAGAATGATCAAAATATGTGACACATGGTGAATGTCTAGATTTTAAAAATGTATTATGGTCAAAAATACATTGTCATTAACCCCCAGAATATTCTCTGTCTTCAAAAATGTTTATCCCGTCTTGCTTGCCATTCTCTGAAGCAGCTCTGAAAGTCCACTTTTGTGTCTTTACAGGACGTGGTAACACATAGGGCACGTGGTTCTGCTAAGTGCCATCCGGTGGGAAGGCAGGCTCATAAAAGCACTGCAGTGTCCTCATCTGCCTTACTTGCCTGGTCTGACACCTTGTGACCTCTGGTTCATCTCCAGAGTCAAAATGACTATAGAAGTAAAGGTTTTGAATAGATCAGGGTAGCTACATCAGCACAGCTGAAGACACTCATGGAAGATGATTCCTAAAACTGCTTCAGAAAGTGGCAAGAACAATGGAATAAGTGTGTTTGACACAAGGGAGAGCATTTTAAAGGGTATTAGTAACGATGTGTTTTTACTGTAATAAAATTTTTTAAAAAGTAAACATCGTATTTTTGATCCTACCTTATATGTAAAAATTGTATGTTTATGACTGTCAGTTAAAAATAAATTTTAAAAGACTTAAATAGAGAAAAAGAGATAATCAAGTAACCAGTTTATGCCTTGGGAACTGGTCAGCTTCACTTTTCATAGGGAAGGTGTAGGTCTCAAGATATGGTGCCCAAGTGGGCAGAGATGAACGAGCCACACTGTTTTTCTTAACTCCTAAGACACTTTGCTTATCTCTTTACAAAATCTGGACCTTTAAGAATTGGGACCACAATGTTGAGTGAAATAAATCAAATATACAAGCTTAAATATCACACTTTCTCTTGTATGAAAAACCCAAATTATAAATAAAGAGCAAAGCAAAAGACAGATAATTGGCAGTAGGGATCTTTCTCACATGTGAGAAACATCAAGAGATGGAGGGAGTTGGGAAAAAGGGGAGGGAAAGGGGATAAAAAAAGAAATGAATATTTTATGTACTTGCACCAACTCCACATAACAAATGTAAACATTATGTACTGCAAACATATACTAAAAATGAGAAATATTCATTTATTCTGTTGTGAGAAATAATTATATTTTGAAAGGAAAGGTATATAAAGTAGGTATTTAGACAGAAAAATTTAGTTTTGGAAGGAAAGTCTGTAGATAGTTCATTGTCAAATAGTCAAAAAGAAAGTATATGTAGTCATTGAGGTAACAGGAAATTATTTCACTGAAAGAACAAAAAATGATCATCAAACAGAATTTAGAGTATCAGTGTTGCTTGGGTAAAGAGAAAACACTAAGCTTCTGTAGCTTTTTGAGACTATGAGAGTCCAGTCCCCAGTCTCTGCTTCATCTGGTCCCCCAGTTTTAGCCGTCGCTTCACCCCTTCTCTAATGATGAGAACCCTAGCAGGGTGTATTTCATTTCAAGATCATGTTGCAGAGAAAATAAATTTCTTATGATGGAGATAATTATTTGGAAGAGCTCAGATCTTGTTCCCAAGTCTAGCATTTGGAAAACATTGGGCAGAGACTCATAAGCAGTCCCTGGGGAACTGGGGTCCAGGAACTTTCATGAAGGAGTGAAAGGGAAAAATAATACTGGGAAGTCAGAGGAAGGTAGCGAGATGATGTTGCTGAATGCACATGGCTAGAAACTATTGCTGTGTAGATTATCTTGGTTACTTTTCTGGTTACTGAGACAAAATGCCCAACACCCAAAGTTAAGGGTGGAAGGTTAATTTCATCCCACAATGTGTAGAAGTTTCAGTCCATAGTCAGTTGGCTACAAGGCTGGGATGCATGGCAGAAGAGCATAGCAGAGGAGAAACAGTCCATGGCAAGGCAGGCAGATGCAGCAATAGCAAGTAGCAACTGTAGCAGAAGAGAGTCTGCCTTTTCCTTTCATCCCAAACAGGCTACAAGACTTTTGGGTGGTGCCACCCACACCCTGTGTGGGCCTTTCCATCATCCACACTCAGAGCTATCCCAAACCAATCAGTCGACTAGTTTAGTACCATACAGCCTTAAATGCAGTATCACATAACCTAGATCCAACCACCTCTGAAAAGCCCCACCTATGTGTGCCTGAGGCTTTGTGGGGACTTCTAAATACAAGCCATGCTGGGTGCTGTGGGGAAGAGCCTGTAGATCTTACTGGAGTCAGTGCACAGGTGGACAGCTAGGCCCTGGTGTTGATGCTCATCTTCTGTCCTAGAGGAGTCCTGGAAATAGCAGCAAAGTTGTGGCCTTCTGTCCACCTGAGGTGCATAGGTCAGCTCACTCAAGTAAAGGATATTGGCTCTAAGATGCTACAAAAGAATGGGGTAGTGTCAGTAATCTTTCATCATCTTTTTTTCATTTTCTTCTCTGAAAACCACTTCTCATGCTTACTCAGCATATGTTTCCTTTAAGTTTGGATTTGCACTGCATCTTGATCTGCCTTAGCCCTCAAATGATGGACTCTACCTTGGAACATCTCTTAATGTTTCCTTCCTGTCCATTCCTCCCCTCTTTTTAGTTTCTTAATTTCATTTGTCCCAGAGGACGAACTAGAGTCTCTATTTGTACCATCTCCAGTCCAGAGTCAGTCTGCTGTCACAAAGCCACACTCTGTAATGGGTTGCCTTTGGGTCAGTAGTTTTTCATCTTCCTGTGGTTGGAGAGACAAGATCAGATGATAAAAAGCTTAGTTGTTCCCCTGATAACTGGGCTGAAGGTGGGACTCTGATGCACTTACAGAGAATGCTCCCTTTCTCAGAGTAACAGCACAACATAGATGATGCCAAGGTCTGCTGCCAGCTCAAGCAGTAACCAGCCCCCCTGGAATCATGGTTGAAGAAACCTCTAAGTGGGTATCTGAACACTGTGAACCAAATCCTGGGGAACTAATACCCTAGGTGTCTCTTTTCACCTGCAGCTCTTTTCTCAAAGCAAAGTCTTTTAAAGGAGTTTGCCTTCACCTTTTGACAGATTTGATTCAGGGAAGGGTGAGGTCTTACTAATTCCTGAGATGCTCTCAAACCATCTTTACTATTGTTCTGGTGCAAAGAACTTGCCTTTTAAAAACTGTTAATAGTTTCAGCAACCCCACTCTCCATGGCCTCAACTTTTTAGGCATTTCCCTTCTGGTGAAATTGAAAACTTTTCAAAGGAGTTTTTTGCTTCTATTTTTCACTGTATTTCTGGCTAAAAGCTACCAGAAGTATCATTACCACCATCTGATTATTGGGCTGCCTTGAAATTTTTTCTACCAGATTATTTAGTCCACTGCCTTTAAACTTACTGTCCTGCAAAATCTCAGGACATGGGTAAAATGTAGATAAGTTTTCTGCCCATGCTTCTAGTCTAACTGCCTATGGGGTCCTTGTTCCCAACTGAAGCCTCCTGGGCTTTGTCTTTACCATCTGCATCCTGTCACCATTTCGGTCTTCTGAGCTCTGACTAGAATCTCCTATCCAGCTTGGCAACAGCATTCTAGGGGTTCTCTAGCTAACGTCTTCAAACTTTTTCAAACTCTTCCAATAAACCAGTTCCAAAGGCTTCTGAGCCACATGTTAAGGTATAGTCACAGCAACAACCCCATTTCTCTGGCACCAAAATCTGTCTCAGTCACTTTCCTCATTACCAGAGCAGAATACTTGATATCCACAGTTTAAAGGATAAGAGGTTTATTATGGCTCATGGTTTTTAGAGGATTGAGTCCATAGTCAGCTGAATTCAAAGTGGGGAGGGCCTAATAGAAGAATCTTGCAGAGGAAAGCTGTTTATATCATGGCAGCCAGGAAGCAGAGAGAAGGGAGAGAGCTGCAGAGGCAGGTCTACCCTTCCTGGTCACTTCCCCATGACCCACTTTTTATGACTAGGCTGCATCTCTTAACAGCTCATTCAGCTACGGATTTATCAGTGAATTAACCCACTGATTAGTATAGTGCTGCCTGATCCAATAGGCTTCCACATCCCACTCAATGAACACATAGGGCTTTTGGTGAATATATAGTCTTATCTAATCCCAAATGGCAATCATTAATTTGTGAGAAGGTTCATTAGAGTGATACTTTTCTGAATAACAGGATAGTTTTGTATGGTGCAGTCAAAACTTTGGTCAAAGCAAACCCTCATAGGTGGTTGTAGATCATGACCCCATTTTGTGAATTACAGTGTACAGGACATATTGCTATTAACAGTGTCAGAGTGGTAGCAAGATGGGACCCTACTTACCTGTGACCTGGTATCTGCAATTCAGGCAGGAGGACAGTCAAAAAGTTTCTGTGACTTTCTGTGACTTGCTCATGGGCTAGACAGACATGTAGGTTACACAAGGTCATCTACAGTATGCTCCTGGAGAAACAGTAAAAAGAGCTTTCATATAAAGCTCTTTTCTATGAACTTCACAGCTCATATAAAGCAGAGGTCTTCAAACTTAGGTGCAGGGGTCCTTGGGGAGCAAAAGGATTTTCAGAAGTTACGTAATTAAGGTGGAAAATTAGCCAAAGTGGTCAATTTTCAGATATTCAACTGCCGTTTCACAGAATTTGTCTCTCTTTGAACAAAGTTCTCATTTTCCATTTCATAATCTTCTTCATCTTACTTTTCAAAAGAAAGGCTTACTCCTGTATCCCTCTCCTCCCTCAAATACTACCACCCTTCTTTATTCCAGAGTGTAAGGACTGGCTATGTGAACACAAAAAAGCCCCTTCCTCTTGCTGGTGCTGAAAACAGGCAGCACCCTAGCTGTGGGCTCGATGTCCCTGGAGACAGAGTGTTTCCAACTTCTTGCTTTCATCAGGGTTGAAGGATGACTTATCAACTGGTAGGCCATTAAAAAATAATCCTTGATAATAAATAACTATATTGCTCTTGATGTACATTTTAGCTCATTTGGGCTGCTATCATAAAATACCCTGAGTTATCTATAAACAACAGGAAATTATCGCTCACAGTTTTGGAGACTGGGAAGTCCAAAATCAAGGCCCTGGCAGAGCTGGAGTGTGGTAAAAACTCTCTGTGTCATAGATGATTCCTTTTTGCTGCATTTCCCCAGGACAGCAGGAAGGGGTGAACAGATTCCATCAGGCCCCTTTTAGAAGGACAATAATCCCATACTATAAGGCTTCATTCCTCGTGACTAATTATCACCTTTACATCTCTGATTTCTTAATACCAATTCACTTGGGAGTGGGCTTCAACATACGTACTTTGAGGGGATACAGACAGTCAAGCCATAGTATAAAACTCAAGAGGAGTTTGGGTAACTGAGTGACATCTGTATAACAAATTCTTTCCATTCAAAACTTCTTGTTTGTGTTGAACCAGATGATTTAGAATCCACAGCTTTGAAAATAAAAATAAAAAGAATATGGGATTGTTGCTGAAACAGTCTGTCTCCAGAAAGGATAATCAATCTAGGCTAATTAAGGTAACTAAGAAACAAAAGCCTACATTTACAATAAAGTTCTCTTTTTAATGTTTAATAATTATTTATCAAGATTTAACTAGACTTACAATTTGGATGACTTATGTACTATGAATAATTATATTTAAAAGCCAGTCCTGTAAGAAAAAAGAATATTAGACTTCAAGACTTATGAATATGGGAAATTAAAAATGTTTTTATTAGAGACATATTTTTGATTCTTAGAAGTATGGTAGACTGAGCAATATAATACTTACAATGTAAAAATTTGAAGTGTAAGAATTTATGTAGGGAAGTAAAATGCAAATATGAATTCCAAATGAAAAATCAGCAGTGTAAAATTTGTAGTAAAGAACTTGTGAAACTGATGGTGGTGAAAATCATATTTTAGGGCATTAATGGTCCTTTGGCTAACTCTAAAATAATATGCTAATGGTTTTATTTTAAAGGTCATCATTTACAATACTCCAGAAAGCATCTGCTTCATTTACAGAGGAGGTGAAGTTTTTAAATGTTTAAAAACAAGGGAGCGGGGAGCAGGGAGGGGAGGCATGGTTTCAAAATTCTTATGGGAGTAGAAGCAGGATATACCATGTACAGGTACAAATTCCCTATGATGAGTGTTGCCATTATGTATATCTAAAATACAGTAATAAAATTTTTAAACACACACACACACACACACACACAGAGCAGAAAAATGCGAAAGCTGCCGAGCCTCAGTGTCACTGGGGAACAGGATACATCCCAGAGGGAAGGTCCTGGTTCAGTTCCAGCAGCTCTGTGCTTTGCACACTCTCCTTATGCTGATCCACTTTGTTCTTCCTGTACCCTGAAAATAATACTTTCCTTCCTAAACTGTGGTGAGAGTTAAGTCATTTGATGTGGGCAACACTCCGAAACATGTCCTACACACGATCAGTAAGTGTTGGCTTCTCTTCACTTCCCCCAGAGCCATTATGATCTCTTTCTCCATCCCCCTCATTCTCCCTTTTTTCCCTCCCTCACATAGATTCAAAGTTAACCTCATTTACCAGCTTTATAGCCTCCCTATTAATATGTTTGCTTCCCATTCCTAAGGTTTCAAAGTGTCTTCTAGAAGTTAATTTATCCTTCAAATATATATTGAACAATTGCTGTATTTCAGACACTACACTGGCCCTGGAGATAAATCTGTGAATTAGAAAAAGGCAGAATCCCCATTGTCACAGAGTTTACATGGTAACTAAGTGCACAGTGCTAAGGATGCATTGGCTGTTTCCAGTGCTCTCTTTGGCTAACAAGACCAGTTGGGCTTTTGCAGGTTGGTCTGTGCATCCATCCACACATCCATGCATCTGTGGATCCATGCATGCATCCATCCACCCATTTCTCCATCTCTCCACCCTACTAAAATATAATGAGCTGTTAAGACCGTAGTTAGGCATTCTTCCTCTGAAGGGTCACTACGCAATACTTGATTTTAATAAAGTCTTTCTTTGTGCACATTTATCACAATGTGTGTGGAGTATGTATGAAGATTAATTGCATCATCTATCTTTTTAATGAATATGCAAGTATCTCTGTTCTTCTTTGATTTTGGACTGTATCTAATTTGAATATTTAAATGCAGAATACGGGTTAAATGATTCAGACCAGTTTGTGTTTTCCTCCGAAAACAATAATTCATTTTATTGTGATTTCCTTCTAGAATGTAACTCTGTGAAAAGAGAATTTAAAATTATGAATTTAGGGGTGGAAAAGGTCTTGGTACTTAAAATGATTTCTTTTGAAACTGTACCATGGAATGCAGTTCTACTGCTTACTTGGAAATCTAGTTTTCAATAAATAGAGTTTTGAATTAATTTACCCAAATTTGATCCAGAAATTTAAAAATAGCTTTTAACATTTAACACTCCTGGTTTCCTTTTCTTTCCAGTTCCCATAAGGATATGTCTTTTGAAAAGCCGAAGTTTTTAAAATGAGATGTCTCAGTTCTTTCAGCCAGAGATCTTTGATTAAAGCAAATAATTTTTTGAGTCAATTTTAAAAAATATTTTTCTTTTTTTGGAACAGATATAATTTACAAAATAAATTCACCATTTTAACTCATTTAAAGTTTGTAGCCCAGTAGCTTTTTAGTATATTCAAAATGCTGTGCAACCATAACAGCTATCCAACTCCAGAATGTTTCCATCATCCCCAAAATAAAGTGTGTACTTTCCAATGTTTCCCTCCCCTTTCCTTGACAACTATTAATCTTTTTTCTGTTTCTGTTGATTTGTCTGCTGCAAATTTCACATATATGGAATCATATAATATATGGCTTCTTAGCAAGATTTTTTCCAGGTCCATCTGTGTAATAGCACATAATTAGTTTTTCTTTTTATGATTGAATAATATTTCATTGTATAGATATACTATATTTTGCTTATTCATTGATCAGCTGATGGACATTTGGGTTATTTCCACCTTTTGGCTGTTAAGAATATTTATATACTAGTGCGTGTGTGAATACGTTTTCAGTTCTCCTGAGGTTACACAGAGTAATGGAATTAGTGGATCCTATGTAACTCTGTGTTTAACTTTTTGAAGACCTGTTAGAATGTTTTTCCCACAGGGGTTGTACCACTTTACATAAAAATATTTTTGCATGTATTTGATTTAATATGTACAAAATATATGATTCTCTACTACAGTTTTCCTCTCCTAATCTCAAAAAGTGAAAAAAGCACTTGAGTAACTTTAATGGTGGTTTTTCAAGGGAAAAGATTAAATAGAAGAGAATTTTACTTGGTGGCAAAATGAAGCAATTTTCTAAAATACATAATCCTTTATATATGCCATGCAAAGGATCCGAGACTACTACTATTTCTAAGGATAAAAATTGATATTTATTCATTTTAACCATTGCTAAGAAAAGATTGTTACATCAAAAACATTGGAGTTCCCCTGTAGAAAAAACTTTCCAGTATTACTATGAATACTGAAAGTTATTATTTTCAACTTTAGAATGTGTACCATGCCTTAAGAGACATATTTATATTTATATTCATATTTATATCTATATTTAACACATGCAGAATTTAACTCAAGACTCACAGCCTCGCTTGTCAGCGAGAATCTTCTGGAAGAGAGGAGAAGACTGGCTGCATTGTTTAAACACCTGCAGTTGCCCGTGAGGACCCTTGCTCATGGGGTTAATGGGGTGCTCTTCCAGGCGGACCAAACCCTTGGGCACAGATCCGTGGTGAGTGTCCTCAGTGTGATCACTTGCTTTACATAATGTCTCCTGAATATCAGTTTGCTAGATATAAACTAAATGCTTCATGTGTCAAAAAGTCAAATTGTTCCAGAAAGCTAGCGATTAGGCCTGCATTCATGACTCCTTATGAAACACCAGCTTTCTCTCTTGTCCTGAAATGCGCCCACAGGCTCACTGAGTGGGAAGCTGCATGGCTGAGGCCCCCAGGTTTTTGCTGTCTTAATAACTAGGTTTGAACTCAAACACCTTAAACACCCACAGCTCCCAGGACCCTGTAACCAGAAGAATCAGAGCACAGCACCTCATGAGTGTGGCAGGCAGGCTGATGGTTCCCATCCATGTCCACATACTAATATCTGGAACCCAGGAATATTTTATGTTACATGGCAAGGGGAAAATGATCTTTTTTCAATAGATACCTCAGTGAGAAGGACAAGCAGAGCATAGGGTGAAAGGACTGTAACAGGATTCAGACCTGACATGCCCCACACCCTTATGGGACCACTCTGTCTACAACCTCTAACATTTCTGAGTCAGCTCTTCTGTGAGAGGTTGAAAAAATGTGCCCTGCCTGTGGGTTTAATGAGACTAAATGGAGGCTACAGCTTTTGTAAGGTGCAACCTGTATTACTGACAAATGTCCCAAGGGATAAAACACATTTAACGAGCAGTACTTGGGAATACGCATTCAACTTGATTTAAAACAGTTTCTTCCCTGGATTCAACACCTACTTCATAGTTTTCCCTTAATTTATTTAGTTACTATGTTGAAATCTCAACTTGAGCTTCTTTGCAATAACCATGAATTCTAATAGAATAGCTGGGAGAAGGAGGCTTCAGAGTAGAGGCTGAAAAACACAGGTTATACCAAGCCTCCCAGACCCGTCTTCTAGTCAGGGGCACAACCAGGGTCCTTTAGCTTTCATTGTAAAGTGAGGTCCCTTCATTGCCCTATGAATCCATCTACAAAGCTAGACTGCCCTGTAGATTTCTACGGTGTTTATCTGCATGTCAGCACAAGAGGAAGGACTAGTGGATGCAGAAGGAAGGTTCACTTGGATTGTGGGTTCCAGAGACCAAAAGCCTCTACATAGAACCAAGGGCAGACCTGGGCTTCTGTTCTAAAACCACGGGGATGATGTGCCTGAAAGATACGACGCCATCACAACCATTTTAAGGATCAAATGAGATGATAGAATTTGGCGATCTTTGACAAATATAATAACTAACAAGATCATGATTGCTTGGTGACTTTGATTGTGTCTCTTCTATGTGAAAATTGGATGGTAATAATGATGTCACCTCAATTGGATTTCTACATCACTTACTAGGTCCTGGACCACTTAACTCTTCCCTACTGGGTTCATGTCATTTTCCTTTTCCTCCAAACAATTCTTCCAATCCAGCTGATTTCTTTCCATCTATCCTCCTTGGAGTTGGTTCCATTTAGTGACAGCCAGGATACACTGGTCCCAGCGGTGTCCTTGAACATGGGGCATCCTTTCTACTCTTCACTACTTTTCATCTTAGAGTCAGGTCCCTCCCCTCCCCTGTGGATCCAACTTTGACCTTCAGAATGTCCTCACAGACCCCAGCACAGAGAAGATCACCATAAAAGGTGACCGATGTCTTTTTTGACTGCTAACAAAAAGGAAAGGTAATGATAGCTGCCAGAGAGACAGATTAGCATCTGCTCTGTCCCTAATGATGAACCAGCTAGTAGTAGTACCCATTAGAAATGGAAAATAAAAGCTTTCTGGAATGGATTAGTTCACTCTTTTTAGTTTGTTTCACATGAAAATGAACAGTGTGAATTCATTTGCATTCTTGTTTTTCCACAGGTCGTTTATACTCCTTTTCTTTTCTATACAACATGTATATGGGGTAAGTACATTAATTCACTCTGATTACACATAGAAAATTATCTTTATTTAATATATGGTTTTTGTTATACTTTCAGACAAGTTCTCTATGAGGCATAAGCTTTCTCATCTGTAAGATGAGGTTTGGACTACATAAATGTTGACATTTCTTTAATATTTTGTGGTTAGGATTGCTTATAAAATTGCCTAGATATTGGAGATGGCTTTATTTTGCAACTATTATGTCCTTTCTAAAAACTTTTTTGAGACAGGCAAGAGGTAACGGCCATTTTAAGGACAAACCAAGAAATAAAAGATTAAAATTGAACATTTTAGCTCTGGAGAAAGAAAATTTTGTAATAAGCTCTCTTTCTTTTGCCTCCTCACTAAAGAATCCGAGTTATTGAAACTTCAGAAGGTTTTGGGAAATCCTGGGGTGAGCTGCCTTTAACTCAGGTTGATCTTGAGACAACTGCCAGTGATTTATCTCTTAACCTGAGACTCAGTTTTCTCCAGCATCAAGTGGGAGCCATACAGCTTGGCCCACTTAATTCACATACATTCAAGAGCATTGCCTAAAATACTGTAACAAATGAAAACACACTGTGATATGTATGTGTGCATTTTTCTACTTATGTTACTTGCTTTTTCTAATTTTTAAATATTATATTGGTTTGTTTTCTTTAGAAAAGTCTTCAGAGTCCTAAATTTAACTTTTTTTGCTCCTTAAATTCTGTGCATATCTGTGTTTGTGTGTGCATATATATATATGTAATTCCTGGACCAAAGATTGTTCTATTCTGAGCTTTTCCACCAGCGTGTGGTATACAGAGATTCTAGGGATTTGACACACTGACCATACGATAGCTGGATTTTAAATACAGGTACAAATTGTTGCAGTGTCTGTGGAATACATTTTGGCATTACCCATCAGAATTTTTTTTTGGGGGGGTGCTTGGGATCAAACTCATGACCTCATGCTTGCTAGGGAGGTACTTGGGCCACTGAGCTAAATCTCAGCCCCTCCATCAGGATTTTAAATGCACATACCAACTGACACAGGATTGCACCTTTTTGGAGTTTATACCACATGTTCAAGGTGGATGCAGAAGAACAGTTGGCAGAATAGTGTTCAGCAGGTAAACGCAGGAGGGACCTAAGTGCGGGAATAGGGAGAGTTTAAACAAGTGGTGAGTTCACATGAGCATGTGGATTACTTTGGGATGACTTTGAAGAAAAATGATTACATGAAAACAGCAGAACACCAAGCAATACACCATTTGGGTAATAATAAAACAGGTCCCAAATCACCAGAAGAGAGTGAGAGAGACCATGTGCGTGTGTTTGTGTGTCTGTATGAGCATGTCTTAGTTAATTTCTTGTTGCTGAGACACAATACACAACACCCAAAGTTAAAGAAGGTAAGGTTTATTTTGGATCATGATTTACAGAGGTTTTAGTCCATAACTGGATGGCTACAAACCAGGATGACATGGCAGGGGGGCATCGCAGAGGACAAACGGTTCACGGCAGGCAGAAGGCAGCAAGCCGCAAGTGACAGCAGCGGCCCTCTTTCTGTCCCTTGTGTTCGATCCATGCTACACCCGGTTAGGGCAGGCAGCAGTCACTCCAGGGAGGTCCTTCCCGTTATCCACACCCAGAACTCTGCCAAACCAATCAGGAGGCTGGTTCATTAATCACACACCCTTGATCCCAGCGTCACACTTTCTAGATCCAGCCACCTCTGGAAAGCCCCACATATGACTGCATGAGGCTTTGGGGGGGAAACCTAGATACAGCCAAAGCAGCATGTGAATCTATTTGTTCACATGTATTTCCATGTATGTGTGTATAGTCATGTGTGAATATGCTTATTAATTCCCAGATACCAATTTAAGGACAGCAATCGTCTGGCAAGGGAACTTGAAAATTTCTTTTCCTGTTACACACTTTTTCACTATTGGAATTTTTACCTTGTGCTATACTATTTGTTTTACCAAAAAGAACATAATGGTGCAAATGAAAGACAGGTGGTGACTCTTGAAAAAATTAGTAACATTTTCTTGGACTTTCAGTGCAACAGATATTCATTTGAAGAATGTCTGAGGTTAAGCAGAGAGTGAATTTTCCTATTGTTCCTTTTGAAGAAGAGTAGTATTGTTTTTTGAGAGTTAAGTAAATTCCCAATGGGAGTGACTTATATTTTGCATGTTTACCTGTTTTTATTTTTTCAACAGGCTTATACAATTCTTCTCTAAGAATTCACCACCCCCTTTTAAATATTTATTGGGGTGTTGCTTTATTAGAATCTACTAATCTACTTTAAACTGATTCTTCCCTGAAATGTAATTTTGCTACAAGCACCTCAATGATGTTTGGCAAAAATAAATAAATACCAAAGTTGTTTTTTATTATCAAGCCATCTAATCAACATTCTTTTTCTCTGGTATTTTGATATTTCAGTGAATCCATGGTAATGAATCCAAACCTTAAATGACCACAAGTCGTCAGACAAGCTATTTTAAGTGCCTTTGTGCTGTCCTGACCTGACCCAGGGATTTTAGTTTTTTTAACTTTATCAGAATTTTGAACTTGGGTGTTCACAGATAACAGTGTTACTCAGAATTGAAGAGGATATGTTTCTGAAATTTCAAATACATTTTTTAAAACTTACATTGCCTAATTGTTTGGCTCTTGTGAAGCTTTAAATTTTTATATGCCTTTTAATGACCCATGAGAAGTCTGTTTACAAAATATCTTTCTCATTAATGCTTAAAGATATTTCTTTTGGATTTTGTCTAAGCAAGTTTTCTTCTCAAAAGAAGGCTAAATTGTGTTACTGAAAAAAATTGTTGGAATATATATACA
This sequence comes from Dasyprocta punctata, assembly GCA_004363535.1. Taxonomy (NCBI): domain Eukaryota; kingdom Metazoa; phylum Chordata; class Mammalia; order Rodentia; family Dasyproctidae; genus Dasyprocta; species Dasyprocta punctata. Next base: position 29,117 of record RJWM01020207.1, read on the forward strand.
TATACATACATATATATATAATACCCACATATATAATATATATCTGTCTGTGTATAAATGTATGTGTAATATGTGTATATTCATATATACTCATACATATGTATGTATTTCTTCCATCGGAACGACAAACATCGGTTTAACTGTTTTATGTTTTATTGCACAGTGGTCTAAAGGCTTAAGTTTACAGTCTTGAGTTGTAAAAGGTCTATCAGTTATAGAAATGTGCATTCACCATGTGCATGTTGCCGTAAGGGCTGACCAGACAACAGCATGAACCAGGCAGTGCGACTCTGATGGCTTCTTGATGTCCCTCTATCCATGTCCGTGGCTCCCAGCACCTGTAGCTGTTCTCATCTCCACTCGGGGGCCCAAGGCTCCTGTCCCACCCACCCACAGCCTCGCCCATGAATGGAAGCAGCAGCATCCTGGCGGCTGTTTGTCACAGGGTTCTGCTCACAGAAATAGCTACTTTGGGATCACACTTTTGTGTTGAAGTGGGTGGTGAATCTGCATACAGATGACAAGGATTTGTGAGAACAAAATAATGATTCTTCTCAAAGGGCATGCCGGGGTGTGTGTGTGTGTGCGTGCATGTGTGTGTAATCCGTATGTGTTGACTTTGTGAAGATAAGTGTTGAAGAAAAGCCAGCCAAAAGTGGGAAAGGCAAATCATTACAGTTCAGAATCTTTCCACTCGAGGGACACAGTAGAGGGACAATGCTGGAATATCAGCAAATTGCAGGGAGAACAAATTTAAACTGAAGCTCACACCTGAGCCTAGAGAATTGTCCTAGTGAGGAAGACATACCTTAGCTGATCTGGAGGGCAAAGCAGGGAAATCTTGGAAAAAAATCGAAGGTATTGTATAACCTGAAATCTATGTGTCAGTCGGTTTGCCTAACTGTGTAAGTTTACATGCTAAGATTGTTCACAACATAATACATTCAGTCTTCCTGGGAGAGAAAAACTGAAAGATCTTGGCCAAAGCAAGAAGGAAGTTTTTTTTTTTTTCCTTCTTCTTTCTTTCCAGTGTCCTTGTGTTGGAAGCTCATTGCTCAAACAACCAACCCTCCTTATTATTAAGCATCAGTGTAGTTGCTTAGCCTTTTTAGCCTCTTTGCTTCGCTTGGACACAGGGGTAGCAAGAGTGCTTTGGCACTCTTAAGAGGCAGCCAAACCAAGAGTGCTTGCTTTAATGCATATTTTATGTGTTCAACCAAGTGACGAGGGCTGCCATACTAAATGAGCTGCTTCACTTTCCAGAGTGGGAAGAAATACATCAGTCCTTGTGGAGGAAGAGATTGCTCTGTTTGTCAGTGTTTTCCTGAAAAGGGGTCTCGGGTAAGTGATATGAAAATCAATGTCAATAGAGATAGCATAGCTAGGTTTTGAACCACTGTGAATATTTATCGTCATCAGATCCTTAGCATATTTTGGTCGTCACTAATGTTTATGTCTCTAACAATCAAAGTGCTTCACAGTCTGATAAGCAATCACAATTTCATTACGCTGTGTGTCCAGCTCAGATGACCGTCTGGGCAACAGTGGTTCACCCCATGTTTTATGTAACACAAGTCTTGGGAATTGCCGTAGGAAGAAAGGGTCCTGGTATTACATGCTGGGTACCAGATCACCTCCTTCATATTTGGGTTGAATATCAACATTTTAAAGCCTCTAAGAAATACAGCAATAAGTGTGTGTGTGTGTGTGTGGGGGACTTTATTTAACCATGAGACTCTTTTATGGATATCTCATATAGAAACCTGTGGGATAGTGTTCTAATCAAAGCCATAGCGACATTCATTGTATGCTTATTTCCGGGTTCTAATCTATGAGCTTAAAATGCTTCAGCTTATTCATTCCTTACAGCAGCCTTCTTAATCATACCAGCTCGGGCCAGAACCAGCGAGGGTCTAGCTCCAGCCCACCCTGAGCTGTGCTCTTGATGATTAGGCTGTTGTCTATTCTGCAGAACACAGAGACCCTCTTGGTCATTATCAAGTTTCTTGAACTTTTATAAACATCTTCTTTATAGTCTGTCAATTGGCAGACCACAAATTCGTTTGTGCTGAAGTATCAGATCCAGTGGTTCTTTGATTAAAAATACACTCATGACTTTTGTATACACATATTGAAATATTGCTCTGTGTCTTTCATATACAGTTACATGTCATTTTAAAATTTAAAAAATACTTCCACAATCTTGCCACATGACAGTGTTTCGGGAGTTTTGTACCATTTTTGAGTCAGATCAATGATTCTTTTTTTTTTTTTTTAAGAGAATTACGCGTTTATTCCTTGTTTTACCAGTCAGGCAGGCCAAACAGTTTGCTTTTTCGGTGATCAGTCAGAGACCAAATCCCATATCCTCGTCCAACTCCTCTGACTCTTCCTTGGTTTCAACCTTGGCTGGGGCGGCTGCGGCAGCAGCAGCAGGAGCAGCAGCAGCGGTGGCCACAGTGACAGGGGCAGCAGCCACAGATGCCGAGGGATCAGCCGAGAAGGCCTTGACCTTTTCAGCCAGTGGGAAGGAGTCTCCACCGACAAAGCCAGGGCCCGCTTATACCCACTGATGGTAGAATGGGGCACTGGTGCAACCGTTGGTAACTGAGCAGCAGACAAGCACTGCCCACACTTCGGACGCCCTCCAGGAAGCGAGAATGCAGTTTCCTCTGCAATGTTAAGCACTTCGGGGGTGTAGATACTGCCACTGTCAAATGCTTGTTGAGTGATCAGCCCAAAGCACAATGGAGAGATGTTCCACATGCTCAGGAGGGGGCGCTCGCTGGCTCTCACTTTGTCTCCAGTCTTAATCAGCTGCACACACTCAGGATTTCAGTGGCACCCCTGGCAATTTCAGTGGTGATGCCCAGAGCTGGAAGAAGGAGGTCTTCTCAGAGCCCAGACCAGTGTTCTGGGTTGGCATGGTGACTTAACAGGGTGCAGTGGCACCAGCACAGGCAGCAGCTGGCAGCTTATTGGCCAGGAGCATATCCCTGATCTCAGTGAGGGCCTCCTTGGTGAACACAAAGCCCACATTACCCTGGACATGAGACAACAGCTTCTCCAGAGCTGGGGTGTTTTCCTGACGCCCTCGGATGGCACTGTGCGTCATGGTATCCTTGCCCCTCAGCCCCACAGCTCCCTCGGAGGGAGGCGCGGGTCTGCTGCCTCTCATGGAGCCCACACCATCTGCCCCAGCAAGGAAGCATTTTGGATAATCATCCGAAAGTTTGATGATCGTTTTTTATTTTTATTTATTTTTTTATTTTAGACAAAAGGAGAACAAGAAATCAAAACATAACAATTTCACCCAAACCAAGAAAACAGCAACAATCAAGCCAAATTTTTTATATACATAGATTTTGTTTCAGATGACATGATACTCTACCCAGAGGATCCCAAGAACTCCACACCCGTCTTTTTGTGACAGCAGTGTATTGAGGTCTCCCAATACAGTTGTATTAAGGCTTACTTGATTTTTCATGTCGATTAATAGTTGTTTTATATAACTGGGTGGACTAGTATTTGTTGCATATTATCTCTTCATCTTAGATTGTTCCCTTACCAATATATAATGACCTTCTTTGTCTCTTGAAATAAAAAACATAACAATTTTACCCCAACGAACAAAACAGCAACAATCATCAGCATATTGGATATTCCCAAAAATTATTTAAGGCAAAAAATACAGACATGAAACATTATCTAACTGTTAACACAATTGTTTTCAAATGAACAAGTCACATTAAAAATAAAATCTGAAGGTGACCCTGAAAAAATTACATTTTACTCAAAATTCTTTTTCTCTGTCACAACTAATTTTTTATATACATAGATTTTGTTTCAGAGGACATGATACTCTACCCAGAGGATCCCAAGAACTCCACACCTGTTTTTTTGTGACAGGAATGTATTGAGGTCTCCCAATACAGTTGTATTAAGGCTTACTTGATTTTTCATGTCTATTAATAATTGTTTTATATAACTGGGTGGACTAGTGTTTATTGCATTATTATCTCTTCCTCTTAAATTCTTTCCTTACCAATATATAATGACCTTCTTTGTCTCTCTTAGTCAGTCATAGCTTAAAGTTAACTTTATCCGCAAATAGAATAGCCACCTCTTCTTTTTTCTGGACTCCTGTTGCATGGAGTATTGTTTTCCATTCTTTGACTTTCAGTCTATGAGTATCTTTTTTAAATTAAATGTATTTCTTGTATGCAGCATGTTGTTAGATCTTGCTTCTTGATCCATTCTGCCAGTCTATGTCTTTTGACTCATGAATTAAGACCGTTAACATTGATGGTTAAGACTGATATGTATTGACTTATCTTTATCATGTTGTTTTCTTTTTTCTTGGTGGATTCCTTCTATTGGGGTTCATGGAGCTGTAATACTTATCATCCCTGTCTAAAATGTCCTTCAAAATATTTTGGCGTGCTGGTTTAGTGGTCATGAATTTCCTCAACTGTTCCTTATCATGGCAGTATTTTGTTTTTCCCTCTATTTTGAAAGATAGTTTTGTGGGATACATCAATCTGGGTTGAAAGTTGTTTTCTTTTAGAACTTGGAGTACTTACTCCAAGCTCTGCTTGACTTGAGAGTTTGTGCTGAAAAGTCCACAGTAATTCTGATGGGCTTTCCTTAATAGGTGATTTGTTTCTCTTCCCTAACAGCTTTTAAAATTTTATTCTTGTGTTGAATTTCTGGAATCTTGATTATGATATGCCTGGAAGCAGATTTTTTTTATCATTGTTAATTGGGGTTCTATATGCCTCACTTATTTGTATGTCAAATTCTTTTTCTCTGCCAGGAAAATTTTCTGACACGATGTCTGTAAGGATGTTTTTAATGTCATTTGTAGTATCTCCTGCTTGTTCACTGACTCCAGTTAATCTTAAGTCATTTTTCTTTGTCTAGTCAAGCAACTGCTGGATTAATATCTCATGATCCCTTGCTAGTTTTGAAGAATCTTTCTTTTCCTGGTCACTAATGTGAGCCTGTCTTCAATATCTGAGATCCTGTCCTCACATTGGCTTAATCTGCTTAGAATACTTTCAATAGAGTTTCTATTCTCCTGGATATCTACTTGAATCGGCCTTATGGAATCCATTTGCTTCCTATGTTGTCCTTCCATAATTTGCTGAAGCTTGTTTATTTTTTTGTCTGTATCTGCCCTAATATCACTAAGCTTGGTGTATATTTTGGTAATCTCTGTGGTTATTTGAAAGATTATTTCTGATTTCATTTTTTTTAAAGCCTCATTCAACTGCTTTGTTACCACTTCTAAGAAAACTTGTAGGGTGCTTTCGGATTTTCCAGCCTCATTGCCCCCTGGGTTTGCTTTTGGTGAACTGTGTGTCTGGGGTTGTGACTTGTTTAAGTGTCTTCTCATTTCTTTTCTTTTTTAGCTTAATTGCTAAAGTGATACCTGTTAGTTACCTGCAGTGGGTTACTTTCATGGTAGTATTAAGGACTTCCAGGTGATAAGCACTTCCCAGAGATATCTTCGAGGTATAACTGCTTCCTGGGCTCCGAGTCTATTAGAAAATCCCACCTCCTCAGTTTGTCAGAAATGAGAAACCACTGCTCGCCTAGCCCAGTCCCTAGTTCCTTGGCACCACACCCCAGCCCTCTCTGCCACCCCCAGTCAATCTCAGTCCTGAACCAGCAAGGCCAACAGCTATCCAGTTCAGCTGAGTCAGTTCTGGCTGCAGTGGTACCCACAGCACCAAACAGCCAACAGTCAACTGATCCAACTCCCAACTATATAAACTAAATTTATATCCATACAACAGGATGCAAAACAATCATATACAATACTTAGGTTCACAAAATGTCAATTCTGTCCCCAAGAATGAGGACCCAAAATGAATTTAAGAAAAAGCAGAAAAGTGGAAAAAGGGAAAAGAGACTGCAAGTAGGTTGGAGAACAAAGATGGGTCCACCAACTCAGGGAAACCACTGCAGAAGACTGAGGGAAAAGAAAGCCAAAAGAGACAGAAAAGAGAACAGAAAAAGACCAGGCCCAAAGGGAGGGCAGAAACCACACTCACACTAAAAAAAAAAAAACAAAACAAAAAAAAGAGTCCACTTCCAGGGTTCTCTCTGGATCTGGATTCACTGGTAAATAGCTTATGGAGACAGCAACCCAAATCGTGGCACTGTATCTCCACAAGCCAGCAACTGTTCATGGACAGAATAGTAGAGAACCTTAGCAGGCCTGCCCTGAGAGCAGCCTCCTCGGGCTCGCAGCCATCCAGGCAGTCTCCGTAGGTCTGCGCCCAGCTAAGAACCACTGGGGGAAGCCAGCAACAGTTTTAGCCCCAGGTATATCTGGCCCGACTCTGGAATGGCCTCCGGCAAATCACTCTCCCGCGGGAGGACCAAGCCCTCCGCACTCACCGCCAGCCAGCACAGTCCTCCGCACCCGCTGCTCTCCTCCACCGGGGAATGGTTCCACAGAGGTCCTGGGGTCGCCAGCTGCCACCAACACTGAGACTGTGCACCGCTGGGCTCCAACAACTCCCCTCGCGCAGTGAGTCTGGCTCCGGGCGAAGGCTCTGCCAGCCACCACCCTCTTCCCAGTTGAATTTTTTCTTTTTGTTCTTTCTGTGGGGTTCAATTCAGACTCCAGGCTCCCCCTGGGTCCAAGGAACCCATCTCCCTCCCTTCTGTCCTCCCCAAGGTGGTGTGTTCCCACGTCTAGACGGTGTCTCTCAGCGAGACTGTCTTCTTTGCATCCTGCTACTCCGCCATCTTCCTGGAAGTTCCCAAGTTTGATGATCTTAAGGAAGTCGCTGGACTTCCAGGTCACCTGATTTTTCCTTGGCATCATGGTGGTGCATCAGGGATTGCCACGAGGATGCCTGCAAAGAGAGGTCAATGATTCTTTTGAAATGAGTCTTCATCCATTCAGCCTGCTGAAAGAAAATGCTTTGGACTGGGGACCTCAGACACCAGAAATCTGTTTCTTACAATCAAGGTGCCGACAGACTTGGCATCTGGTGAGGATTCTCTTCCCAGTTTGGAGATGGCTGTCTTTCACTGTATCTTCATATGGTAGAGCACTTCCTGGGGTCACTTTATAAGGGCACTAATCCCATTCACAATTAGCCCCCCTTTCCTGGCCAAGTTCCCAAATCTCTTCATTCCCTATCTCTTAATACTGTCACCTTGTGGCTTAGAATTTCAGCATATGATCTTGAAGACACAGACATCAGCTCATGGTAGTGCCCATATCATCTCATGGGGGTACGGGTGACACTCAAAAAGTGTGAGTCAGTAAAAATTGGTCTTTACTGCAAAACATTACCTTCCTGAGAGAAGGGACCAAATATTTCTCTGATCACACTGCTTTATTGTCACACAGTAGGTGAGCAATGTGTTTGGATTCCTTTGTTGAGCTGTCTTACTAAGAAACACTTTCGTTTCTCCACGCACACACACAGATTATTTACAAAAAAACCTGGCTTCTGTGTGAGGTTATTTATTTGTACTGGGGATGGGGCGCTCTGCCTCTGAGCTACATCCCTAGCACTTCTTACTTTTTACTTTGAGACAGGGTCACACTCTGCGGTCTGGATGGGCTTCGAATTCATAATCTGTCTGACTCAGTCTTCTGAGTAGCTCCGATTGCAGGCATGTGCCACTGAGTAAAGTTATGAAAGCAAATATGTCAAGAAAAAGTTAACTCTGTGCTTCTAAAATTGAAGACTTTTGGGTTTTGAGACCCAAGAACAATGGATTTGATCAGCTCTGGGGCAGAAGGCAGAAATCATAACATGAAGAAGCCCAGTTGCTTCGATAGGGAAGTGTGGAGGGTCCTCCGGTGTAAGAGGCTGAAGTTATTTTAGCACCAGTGCCATGTGCCTTTTGAAATGCTGGTCCTTCTAAGCCAGTGGTTCCCTACTGGGCTTTGGGACACTTGGCAGTGCTGTCTCAGTTTCTGGGTGTCAGAGCGGGGTGGAGGGGTGCAAGGGGTGGGTAGAGGCCAGGGATGCAGCTCAGCATCTTTCAATGCCTGGCACAGCCCCCACCCTGCAGAATGATCCATCCCCACCTGCCAGCAGTGCCCAGGTGGTGAAGTCCTGTTCTCACCCGACCGTCAGGCGTGTTATTATTTCCATCTGACAACACAAGGAACCAAGATTCCCAAGAGCTCTAATTAACTCGCTAACATGGGGCAAAGCCAGGAATCACATCCAGGTGTCTGGTTTCAACTCTGGCACTTGCGCCATGATCAGAGAAAGACGATTACACTGAGGTTCCAACACCTGGCTTTAGCATGCCTTGTGGACTCAGGTGGGCACTGTAATGGGAGCAAGCCTCATTTTCCTCTTCCTTCTATTTTCCTGGGTTGTTAAACAGTCACAAGCCAGTGCTTGCACAGAGGATGAAGGCTGTCTGTGGACAACGAGGGCTCATGGTACTGAGCTGCTGTCTCCGCTGTGTGTCCCTGATTCTGGGTGG
>RJWM01020208.1:0-37581 GCA_004363535.1 Dasyprocta punctata
GTGTTTGTAGTTGTGGCTGTATCTTCTAATCTATTCCACTGATCTTCAGGTCTGTTTTGATTCCAGTACCATGCTGATTTTATCACAGTGGCTTTGTAGCATAGTTTCAAGTCGGGAATTTTGATGCCTCCTGCCTTCCCTTTGTGGCCCAGAATTGCCTTTGCTATTCTAGGTCTTTTCTGGTTCCAGATGAATTTCAGGAATGCTTTCTCTAGTTCTGTGAGGTAGGCAAGTGGTATTTTGATTGGCATTGCATTAAATCTGTATAATAATTTTGGGAGAATGGCCATTTTCATGATGTTTGTTCTTCATATTCATGAACAGGGAATATCTTTCCATTTTCTGAAATCTTCTTCGATTTCCTTCTTTAGAGTAATGTAATTTTCACTGTATAGATCTTTTACTTCCTTTGTTAGATTGATTCCTGAGTATTTCATTTTTTTGGATGTTATAGTGAAAGGTATGGTTTCCCTTATTTCTCTGTCAGTGACTTTGTTATGGTACAGGAATACTATTGATTTTTGAGTGTTGACCTTGTATCCAGCAACATTAATTAAACAATATCTACAATTGAATGAAAATGCAAATACAAGTTACCAGGACCTGTGAGACACAATGAAAGCAGTCCTCAGAGGGAAATTGATAGCACTAAATTCCCACATCAGAAAAATGGATTTGATTGTTACGTCTAAAAGTCTTTTAATGGATTTTTGGGGGTCTTCTATGTAGAGTATCATATCATCTGCAAAGGATGATAATTTTACTTCTTCCTTTCCTATCCTTATTCCCTTTATTTCTTTATCTTGTCTAATTGCTCTGGCTAATATTTCCAGAACTATATTGAATAGGAGTGGTGATAATGGACATCCTTGTCTTGTTCCTGAATTTAGGTTGAAAGTTTTCAGTTTTTCTCCATTTAGTAAGATGTTGGCTATTGGTTTATGATACATGGTTTTTATCAGGTTGAGGTAGAGACCATCTGTTCCGATTTTCTGTAGGTTTTTTTTTTATCCTGAATGGGTGTTAGATTTTGTCAAAAGCTTTTTCTGCATCAATTGAGATGATCATTTATGTCTCCTTAAAAATTAACATGTGACAGTCCCAAACAAATAACGTAACTTTTCAGATAATCAAGTATTTTAGTATATTAAATATTTTCAATGCATTATAATTTTGGGGGGAAAGCATTTATGATAGATAAACATACAAAAATATTATACTTAGTTTAAAACTCTGTTCCATACTTAATATACTAAAGTATACTAAAGTTTTCATATTTATTTGCAGATTTTAGAAAGAAAAAATAATGAAATAGAAGAACTGAAAACTTTATACAAAAAAAAACAAAATGAATCTGAGGAGACTATAAGAAAGCTTGAAAAGAAAGGTGAGGTATTGTTACATAAATCTTTTAATAACATTTTCATTTTATTTTAGTGATTGTGAAATTTGTTTTTTGATTTTGTGAGCTTCCTTAGCAAATCAGTTTATGGGAACTTTCATGTGGCTGAGTGAAACTGTGTATGTGTATGTGTGTGTGTGTGTGTAGTGCTAATGGCTAGTATTGGGATTGATAGACTAAAACTTAAAAAATATTTCCCATTTACACATTAATTAAGAAGGAAAGTAAGGCATACCATCAAGTATAAAGTTGAGTGTGATTATCGGTCAAAACACAGAAACCAGTAGGTAGTCATGGAAGAGGATGTTGTCCTGTTTTGAAAGATCTTTTTTAAGATTTTGTAGAGTTTGGTAAAGTGTAATTAAATCGAGAGAAGAGTTCTCGATCCTGGGATGGGAATTCTGTCTTTGGTAAGTTGTAGGGTAGATGCTGCAAACCTATATAGCTAGAGTGGGTAACCTATATATTATATTAAGGGCTAAATTTAACAAGAGTAAGGAGCAATAGAAAACATGATATTGAATTTCAGATTTATAAGTTTGGGCTTTATCATCTGAATGTTGGTGAGCCAGAAAAAAAAAAACTTCTGAGGTGTCTCAGGACTTCATGTTTTAGGAAAAGCATGGTAATGGTGGGTGTGTAGAACACAGAGACAGAATGGAGGGAGGTTAGGCGGGAGGAAAAGAGAAGAGAGACAGAGGGAGAGAAGCAAAGAGGGAGAAGGGGAAGGGGCAATAAGAGAGAGAAAGAGAGAGATTGATTATTGACCTTTGTTCTGATTGTTTCTTTTTTTTTTTTTCTCCCAACTCAATCTTGACAAGAGTTGTGAACAGTAAAACTCCCTGACCTGAGCTTCATATGTGACCTTAGGAGGTCTCTGTGTCTTGGTTTACTCATTATAAAATAATATCAGAATAACCATGTCAAGACCTTTCAGCTCAAAGATACTATGTTCTGGTACTTTTTAATTTTACACATAAAGTGATAAGGACCCAGAATAGCTAAGTGATAGCAATAGTAGTAGTAAGAATGGAACTGAAGAAATTTTGAAGAGTGAATCACAGTTCAGTGAACAATGAGATACAGGCAATGAGTAAGATTAATGAGAAAAAGTTTTCATTTAGGAGTTCACAGAGCTTGCTGACTCTTCTCCAGATCACCAAATCTAAATATGTTTAGTGAATGGTAATGCCCTGGACAGTTTAGGTTGGTAGTTACATGTATAAATTCACCAATGAAATAGATACTGTCAGATTAATTTCCAGTATTAAATGTTGGTGAAAGTAATTAGAAATTTAAGGTTCTTTCTCCAAGTATTATCTGTAACTACAAACATAATTTCCCAGCTTTCTTTCTTAATCTGATTCAAATCAGGCAATTCAAACATGCCTATTATTTAAAAAATACCTGAATTTGAAAATTGTGTTTCTTTGGGCTTTTGGATTATAGCCAAATCTTAATTTAGTGTTGAAATTGTGAAGTAAAATGCATTGTACATGCTAACAACCAATGAATGCTATGTTATCTTGGATTCTTCTACCCTTATTTGTTACATGTTTGAAATAGGAGTGAAAAAAATTTCTAGGGAAATAGTTCTGGAAATTTTGCTATTTTAAGTGAATAAAAATATATTCAGTAAGGTAAGAAAATGTTACATTGAAATAAAAATACAACTGAATTCATTATCCAGATGTCATGAATGTACTAAACAAATTTTTATTTAAGTCAGTGTAGTTTAAATAATTTTAAGAATGAAGGCAGAAACTATTTATATAGGAAATATGCTTTTAATTTTTTATTTATGTATGTATGTCCAGTGCTGGGGATTGGATCTAGGGCCTGGCACATTTTAGGCAAAGAGAAATATTTTATATAATTTGAAACATTTTCACTTCAGTAACATAAAAATTGAAAATAATTTTAAAGTAGAAACAAGCATATATTGAAATAGTAGATACTTTTATTTATTCATTCAGTAAACATCTTTTTGAGGACTTCTCTGTGTGGCACCGTTATGCCCTGTGGATAGCATTTTGATTTGAATATCTTTCTTCTCAGTGAAAAAAATAGGATATAGGCAAGTAAAATTTTATAATAATGTAAATGACTCAGTGGAGAAATTTGTTTTTTTTTTCATAGAAATAAAGAGGAGTTTTTTTCTCTCTCTGCAAGAAGAACAAGGCTAGTGGTTCATAAAAAAAAAGTGATCCTTGAATTGAGACTCCAAGGATGACTGGGAGTTTTTCAACAAAGGAGGGAAGAAGTCATAGGTGACCATATTTAGGCAGCGACTTATGAAGTAACATATCCTCAGGAATCTGCAGATAGGTTGGTGTGTTTACAATGCAGGTTTAAAATGTAAAAGTGACAGGAGATATGGCCAGGGGAACCTGCTGTCTTCTAGACTGTGGCCTTTATCTCCTAGATTAGAAGAATGCCAGAATGATGTTCAGACTAGGAGTGAACATTACTGGATCTGCACTGTTAAAAGACCTCTTTAAAGCAATAGAGGACCAGTTGCGGAGAATCATGCTTGAAGCAAGTACACTTGTTAACATCTTGTAGGGAGAGAACAAAGACAACTCAATCACAGCTGTCTTAGAAATGAAGAAAAAGAGTAAAGAGTAAAATAAAAGGTAGAGTAGAAGAACAAATTGAGAAGACTTGGTGAAAAACTGAATTACCTATTAACCTCTATACTGTATTTATATCATGATAGTCTGATGTGTTTTCTAGAATTGGTTTAACTGTGTTTTCATCATTTTTGACAGTTCAGACCCTTATACGTGACTGTCAAATTATCAGAGAAACTAAAGAAAACCAGATTGCAGAGCTAAAAAAGATATGTGAACAAAGTACAGAAACTCTGAATAATGATTGGGAAAAAAAGGTAAGCTACGTAGTGTAGTAATAAAAATATAGGCTTCAAATTAATATATTTGTAACAATGAACTTTATGGAATATACAGAAAAATATGGAGAAAGATAAACATAATTAAAAATTCTGAAAGAACTGGAAATAAGTACTGTTTATGTTTAGGTATACTTTCTTCTAGAAGTCTGATTTATAAAATAGTTTTCATCTAGAAAACATATATTTGACTTTATTCTTGAATTTAATGTTCTTGATTTTCTATCATGGTCAAAAGATTTTAAGCAAGATTGGTAAGGAAATAGCAGTTTTAATTTTGGGCTTAGACCATTTCTTTGCTGAACTTTTAAACAGCATAATATAATCCAGACTAGATTTTATCATGCAAGTTCGTATGTTATGTAAACAAAGTCACCAGTGGATGGATCATACTTACATACATATGAGAAACTGTTTCTTAGGTCTGTTAAGGCATTCACTTTTCAATATAAGATGTAATACTGCTTTAAAATGTACATTTCAGAAAAAATACAAATGAAATATACCAAAGATTTTGAAGACCACTTACAAATAATTAAAACTGCAGATGTTAAATTTGTGAAACCCAGGAATCTTCTGTGTGGCTATTACTGAGCCATCCTCACTGTTCGTGTTCTGCTAGAAACCAGAGTAGAAGTTTGTGAGACTCTCATCAGTAAAGCTATCATAATTATTGTTTATGTTCTGGCACTAATTCCTGTAATTTCTCAGTCTTCTCTGTTTCTCAAGTGTCTTCCTAGACTGGCTGTGTCATGTCTTTTTCTCTCTTCTCTGTTCATGGATAGTAAGTCCAATACATCATGCAGACTGTTATGAACTCCTGTTCTTCCCACCTAGTCAGTGATGTTGTATTCAGCAAATAGGAGTTAGGATTCCATTTCCATTAAGATGAGTAAAGGAATATCCACAAAGCTGAGAGATTTTTGAGAAAAATTTCTCAGAAACTGTCCATCAAACCATGTCTGGGTCTCCTGTATTTGCCTTTGCTTTCTTTAGCTTAGTTGATACAGGTGTTGTAAAGCTTCATCCTTTATACAGAGTATATATATAATAATCTTTATCAGTAAATACATATGTACATGATATATGTAACAGACAGTTTTCCTCAGGTATTCTACTCATTCTCTTATTTATAAGTACTATCTTTGTATCATTGTATATGTAATGGAGTGAGTAAAAGTAGTTTTGTGTTGGAGGCTTGGGTAGGAAAGAAGCATTTGTAACAATATTGTACAAAATAAACGTTATGCAAATTAGATGAATAATTCAGATAGCGAAATAACGTTCCTAATCAATAATATTATAAATGTTCATATTTTTCTGATCTTGGGCTAGTATTAAGGTTTAATTGAGGTATTGAGTTATCTATCTGGCTTATTTACCATTTTTATCAGAGGCAGTTTCTTTTAATATTAAAATTTCAATTCAGGAAAGCAAAAAAGAAATTAAGTTTTTAAAAACAAATATTGGAAGTACTAGGAATTGAACCCAGAGAGTGAGCTGTATCCCCAACTCTTAAGTTCTTCTTTTAAATTTTTAAGTAGGTTTTAACTAAATCACTGAATTGCTCAAGCTGAGTTCAAACTTGTGATTCTCCTGTCTCAGCCTGCCAAAGTGCTGGGGTTGCATGAGTCCACCACCACACTTAGCAACTAACTGTTTAATTCTGGATTTTATATAGCTGTTGTTTAGGTTTTATATTTTTGATACACACACACACACACACATGTATATATATATATACACACACATATATATAGAGAGAGAGAGACAGAGATATATGAAAATATTTTTTCTGAATTGCAAGTCTTTTCATAGTACTAAGTGGTTTCATTTCATTGTGTAGCTTCACAGTGCTGTAGCAGAAATGGAAAAGGAAAAATTTGAGCTTCAAAAGCGACACACTGAAAATATTCAAGAATTACTTGAAGATACAAATGTACGATTAAATAAAATGGAGGATGAATACATGACACAAACACAGTCTACAGTAAGTCTTTTTAGCAACTTTCTTAATGTTCATGTCTTCGTGCTTCACTGATGTGTGTTATTGAATTTTTTCAAATTTAATTTAATTTTTTTTTTTGTACTGGAAATCACTCAGGGCCTCATGCTTGCCAGGCAGGCACTGTGCCACTGAGTTACATCTCCAGCCCATGTTATGAATTTTAAAAATCTTAGTTTTCTACTTTATACAGGTGTACATGTGACATGGACAGTCCCTTGAGGTTTACTGAGGGATTTGTTCTGGATTGTTTGATGCTACTTTAAAAAAAAAAGTCCCAGAAGCCTTTACAAAATTTTCTTCTTTTGTTTTCTCATTGACTTTTAGTTTAGAGACACTTAGTTTAAAAAAAAAAAAAAGAACAAAACTTTTTAACTGAACACTTGTTTTTTTTCTGAAAGCATTTACTGTATGAAGAACGTCAGATAGGAAGATGACAGTAGCATGATCATTCTGACAGATTTCATTAGTAGATTATTTTGACTGAGGGACAATGCACACATCACTTTGGTAAACCCCTGAAATTCCCTTACTGAAAGGATACAAAAAAGGTTCCTATAGCTAGGCTACACAGTACAGGGGCCGTGGACATTCTTCAAAGTGAGATGGAGGACACCTGCAGAACCTACTCACCAAGCATGTTGTCGCAGAGCACAGATCGGAGTCCAAGAATATCTTCCACCTTGTAAAACCTCACCTCTTCCTAAGATTCTTAAGACCGGAGGAGTTCTGCAGGTAGACTAATCTGAACATGGGTCAGGGCTCCTCACAAAGCAAGTGCACTCACCAGTCTTGTTATTGATATTTAATAGGACATCATATAATAGTTCAGTGTTTTATGCCAGGCACGGCCCGGTTCTCACTTACCATTCTCAGCCTCCTAGAAAGCCCAGTTTGGTCCAAGAATTTTCTTGAGTTTAAGGCTGTAGAATTTGAAAAGGAATTAGCTAGCCAAGCATATTGTAGATACGTCTTAGGATTGGTTAACTGGGGCCTGTAGACTGGTACCCAAGTCTGTCTCATAAGGTAAAAGAAATGGTTAGAAATTAAACTTTAGGATTGGGCAGTCTTGGGTTCAAATCTCGAAGTTTTAGTGATGTGGGGGTCATATTCTTCAAATGTTAATTTTTCTCATCTGTAGGATAACTAATACAATATAATATAAATTGTTCGAAATATTAAGTAAATTAATATGTATAAATTAAGTTACATAATAAACTGTACAGAATAATTTTTACTATTATCTTTGAAAATGTAACATGAAAGAATAACAGACATGTTAATAATAATACCCAGTGTAAAAAGTTAATTGACATTTTCTTATGAATTATAATATATTTAATATTATTTACATAAATACAAGCTTACTTATAATGTGTGCAAATGTTACTGATAATACTTTTCAGTAAACATGGAGTTATTTTGGACTGTGGGTTCACGTTCCTTGGGTTTATCACTTACTATATGTATTGGGAAGAGCTGGACAATCAACTCCTTGTATTAATCTGTCTTAGTTACTTTTCTCTTGTTGTTTAGACAAAATGCCCAAAATTAAGAGAAGAAAGGTTTATTAAGCTCACAGTTTGTAGAGATTTCAGTTCATAATCAGCTTACTCTAAAGCAGGGTGGTATGGCAGAGTGGCAACTGTTTATGGTCAAGGAAGACAGCAAAATCAACAAGAGCAAAAATTGAGGAGAGCAAACCTCTTTTCCTCCATTATATATATTTTTTTACTTTAAAGAGAAGAAAAATAAAATTTCAAAACAATATAATTAGAGGGTAACAATGATTAACATATTGCATATTGTTATCTTTAAATTAGTTACTCAAAGTACAAGATACTGGCATTTAATCATCCAAACAATATTAGCAAAAACCTTTTTTTTTCAGTGAAGTAAGAGGAATTAGTAGTGTAAGTATCTTAACTATTTATATGTATATATGTATATGTGTGTGTGTATATAATATCAGCTTCTTACTTAGGGAGACAATACGATGTTTGCACATGTGAGTCTGATTTTTTTCACTTATGAGTATGGTCTCAAGTTGCATCCACTTACCGAGAAACGCCTCTAGTTTATCCTTCTTCATGGCTAAGTAACACTCCATTGTATAAAATACCACATCTTTTTATCCATTCTTTAGTTGATGGACATTTGGGTTGTTTCCATGATCTAGCTATTACAAATTGTGCTGTTGTAAACATGAATGCATATATATCACAGTGGTACAGTTTTTTAATGCTTCTAGGAAGATACCCAGCAGGGGAATAGCTGGATCAAATGGAACCTCCAATCCTAGTTTTCTGAGGATGCTCCACACTGATTTCCACAGTGGTTACATCAGTCTGTATTCCCACCAAAAGTGGAGAAGGGTTTCTTTTTCCCCCATAGCCCCTCCAGTATTTGTTATTAGTTGATTTTCTTATAGTAGCCATTGTTTCCTGGGTGAGGTGGAATCTCAGTGTTGCTTTGATTTGCATCTCTCAAATGACGAGTGAAATTGAACATTTTTTCATAAATTTATTTGCTGTTTGTATTTCTTCATCTGAGAAGTGTATATTCATCTCACATGCCCATTTTTGGATTGGACCTTTAAATTTTGGAGGACTGATTTTTTTGAGTTCTTTTTGTGTTCTCAATCGTAATCTTTGAGGAACAGCTGGCAAACATTTTTTCCCACATCGTGGGTTGTCTCTTCACTCTGCTGGTAGTTTCTCTGCTGTTTAATAAGATGAGATCCTAGTTGTTGATCCTTTGTGATAGTTCCTTGGAATTGAGATTTTATTCATAAAGTTTTTGCCTTACACCAGTGTCTTCAAGTGTTTTACCTATTCCGTCTTCCAGCAGATTTAATGTTTCTGTTTTACTATTTAGATCTTTGATCCATTTCAAATTTAGTTTAGTTCTTGGTGAAAGATATGGGTCCAGTTTGAATCTTTGGCATGTGCAGAGCCAGTTTTTCCAGCATCATTTATTAAAGAGGTTATCTTTCTTCCAAGGAATGTGTTTGGCATCTTTGTCAAAGATAAGATGACTGAGTATGTCTGGAGTTGTTTCTGCATCTTCTAATCTGTTTTTATTGATCTTTAGGTCTGATTTTTAGCCAGTACCACAGTGTTTTTATTGCAGTAGCTTTATTGTATAACTTCAAGTCAGGGATTGTGATGCCCCATGTCTTTCCTTTACTACCCAGAATTACTTTTATTATTCTGTATCTCTTCTTGTTCCAACTGAATTTTAGGATTTTTTTTTGTACCAAGGATTGAATGTATGGCCTTGTGCTTGCCAGGCAGGCGCTGTGCCACTGAGCTAAATCCTTGGACCTAAAGAGTCTTTTCTCTAATTCTATGAGATATGCTATTGGAATTTTTATTGGAACTGCATTAAATCTGTACAACAGTTTTGGAAGTATGGACATTTTCACTATATTGGTTCTTCCTACCCAAGAGCAAGGGATGTCTTTACATTTTCTGATACTGTCTTCAGTTTCCTTTTTCAGAGTGCTGTGGTTTTCAGCATAGAAGTCTTTTACATCCTTTACTAGATTGATTCCTAGGTATATAAGTTTTTTGGATGCTATTGTGAAAGGTGTTTTTTCCCTAATTTCTCTCTCGCTGAGTTTATTATTCATGTACAGAAAGGCTATTGATTTTCGAGTGTTGACTTTGTATCCCAGCTATGCTACTGAATTTGCTTATTAAATCTGGCAGTTTTTAAGTAAGAGTTTTGGGAATCTTCAGTGTAGAGTATCATGTCACTTGCAAATAACAATAATTTAAGTTCTTCCTTTCCTACCTTTATTCCTTTTATTTCTTTCTCTTGTTTAATTTCTCTGGATAAAGTTTCCAGGACTATGTTGAATAAGAGTGGGAAATCCTTGTCTTGTTTCTGATTTTAGAGAGAAAATTTTTGGTTTTGTTCATTTAATATGATGTTGGCTGTTGGTTTGTCATAGATGACTTTTATCAGATTGAGATAAAGACAGTCTGTTTCAATTTTCTTTACAGTTCTTCACATCAGTGTGTGCTTAACTTTGTCAAAAGCTTTTTCTCCGTCTGTTAAGATGATCATATGATTTTTGTCATTTTTTCTGTTAATATGGTGTATTACATTTACTGATTTATGTATGTTGAACCATCCCTGCATCCCACTTGGTCATAGTGTACAATCTTCTTGATGGTTTGCTGCATTCTGTTTGCCAGTATCTTAATGAGGATTTTTGCATCTGTGTTCATTAGGGAGACTGGCCTATAGTTCTCTTTCTTAGTTGGGTCCTTCTCTGATTTTGGTATCAGAGTAATTTGGGAGTATTGCTTCCCTTTCAATTTCATTAAAAAGTTTGAGAAGTAGTGGTGTTACGTCTTCTCTAAATTTCTTGTAGAATCCAGCAGTGAATCCATCAGGACCTGGACTTTTCCTTGTTGGTAGGTTTTTAATTATATCTTCAGTTTCATTGATTGATAATAGTTTACTTAGGATTTTTGTATCTTCTTGATTCAGCTCTGGTAATTCATATGTATCTAAGACTCTGTCCATTTCTTCCACATTTTCCATCTTACTAGAATATAAATATTCAAAGTAGTTATAGATGATGTTCTGGATTTTGGCAGGGTCTGTTGTGATTTCACCTTTTTCATTCTTAATTGCATGGATTTGAGTCTTTTCTTTCATTTTTTTGAATGATTGGATGGGGGTTAGTCAATTTTACTTAATATTTCAAAGAACCAACTCTTTGATTTAGTGATTCTTTGTTTTTTTTTAGTCTCCAATGTATTAATTTCTTCTCTGATCTTGATAATTTTCTCACTTGTATGAACTTTTGCTTAGCTTGCTCTTTTTCTAGACGTTTAAAGTTCACCATTAAATTATTTATGTGCATTTTCTCTGTTTTCCTGATATGGGTACTTACTGCTATATATTTCTGTTTTAGGAATGCTTTCATTGTGTCCAGTAAGTTCCAATATGTTGTGCTGTTGTTCTCATTTAATTGTAGAAATTGTCTAATTTCTCCTTTAATTTCATCTGTGACCCATTTGTTGTTCAAGAAGGTAAAATTTAATTTCCATGTGTTTATGAATTTCTCATGGTTTCTTTTGCCATTGATTTCCAGTTTCATTGTCTGATAATATGTATGGGATAATTTTAGTATCTTTGTATTTACTTAAGTATGTTCTGTGAGGTGATATGTGGTCTATTTTGGAGAATGTCTGTGTGCAACTGAGAAGAATGTGCATTCTGATGTTGTGGGTTGGAACCCTCTTTAGACATCTACTAGGTACATATGTTCAAAATTTGGTTCAGTTCTAATATTTTGTTGTTGACTTTTTTGTCTATTTGATCTGTCTTTTTGAGACAGTGGGGTATTGAGATCCTGCAAAGAATTGTATTAGTGTTTATTTCTTTTATTTTGTTGGGTGCACTGGTATTTGTTTCATATATATTTATGATTGTTATCTCTTCTTGGATTGCTACCTTTATAAGGATGTAGAGACCTTCTTTTTCTCTCTTAATCAGTCTTGGCTTGACATTCACTTTGTCTGCAAGTAGAATAGCTACCGCTACTTTTTTCTGGGTTCCTGTCACATGCAGCATTTTTTCCCATCCTTTGACTTTCAGTCAGTCTATGGATTTCTTTTTTAATTAAATGTGTTTCTTGCATATTGTTGGGTCTTGCTTCTTGATCCATTTTGCCATTCTGTGTCTTTTGATTGGTGAATTGCAACCATTAGCTTTGATGATTATAACTGATATGTATTGACTTATCCTTGGCATGTTATTTTCCTGTTGTTGGCTCCCCCACTTTTTTTCTTTCCTCTGTTTAATTGTTTGCCTATCCTGGTGGTTTCCTTCTGTTGCAGGTCATTGAGTTGTAGTCTTTGTTATCTCTTTGTAGAATGTCCTTCAAAACATTTTGGAGTGCTGGTTTGGTGTTTATACATTTCCTCAGATGTTCTTTGTCATGAAAGTATCTTATTTCTCCATCAGTTTTGAAGATAGTTTTGTGGGATACATTAATCTGGGTTGAAGATGGTTTTCCTTTGGAACTTGAAATATGTTACTCCATGTTCTCCTTGACTTGAGTGTGCCGAGAAGTCACCTGTGATTCTGATGTACTTTCCTTTATAGGTGATTTTTTAAAGTTTTTTATTTTATTTTATCTTATTTTTGGTACCGGGGCTCATGCTTTTATTCTTTTATTGAATTTCTGGAATCTTCACTATGATAGCTGGCTATAGATTTTTTTTGATCATGGCTAATTGGAGTTCCATGTTCCTCACTGATCTGTATGTCAAATTCATTTTGTCTACCAGGAATATTTTCTGCCATTTCATCTGTGTAGTTTTTTAAAAAATATATCATTTGTGCTATTCCCCTGGTGTTTTCTTTGATTCCAAGCAATCTTTAGTTATTTTTCTTTGCCTCATCTAATAGCTACTGGATTGATTTCTCATGGTTCCTTGCTATTTTTTAAATTTTATTTTAAAGATAGTAAAATCCAACAAAACATAACAGAACAAAGTCAGTCAAAACAAAGCAGTAGAACTGGTACAGAACTTCCAAGCAAGATACTAGGAAAACAATAGCTACTATAGTATATGTTGTTATCTTCACAATAGTTGACCATTCCATCAGGTATAGTAAAATCATACCAAAAACAAAACAGAATAAAACCAATCAAAACAGAATATGAAATAAAGCAAAAAAAATTAATCAGAATAAAGCAAGACAATATGAACAATATTGGGCCTCAAAGACAAGACAGAAGGGGATCCTTCATATTTGCTGCATTGCATACTGTCATCCTCCCAAGAGACTGCCGGCCCCAGGCCTGCAAAATCAGCTAAACAGTACAAGCGTTTAGTTGCTTCATGTACTTTAGTTGCTATCTACTTAGTTGGTTCTCTGAACCAGCAGGTTGCTTACTGAGGTGGTGGTGGTAGAGAGTTCTTGATTCTCAGTCCATGTGCTGATAGGAGCATGGGAAGCACAGATCTTTCTCTTCCTGGAGTCTGTGCCACTCATGCCACTCACCTGGAAAGCTGGCTAGTTGTCTTCTGGTTGGATCCTCCCTGACCCAACATGGCAGGTTCTCCAGTTCCTTGCTATTTTTGTGAAGTCTTTCTTTGCATGATCCCTAACTGCAAGCCTGTCTTCTATATCTGAGATCCTGTCCTCCCTTTGGCTTAATTTGCTTTGAATACTTTCAATGAAATTTTTATTCTCATGAATATCTGCTTCAGTCTGGTTTATGAATTCCATTTCTTTCCTTTGCTGGGCATTTGTGGCTTCCATACTTTTCTTAAACTCATTTATTTCTTTTTTTTTTTTTGTCTGTATCTGCTCTAGCATCACTAAGCATGGTGTATATTGTGGACACCATCTCTTATCTGAGAAATTATTTCTGATTTGATTTTTTCCAGGGCCTCGTACAATTGCTTTGTTGTTACTACTTCAGAGAGGCCAGGTGGGAGACTTTCGGATTATCTTACCTCATTGCCCCCTGGGTTTGCCTTTGGTGAACTGGATATCAGGGGTTGCACGTTGTTTAAGTGTCTTGTCATTTGGCTTATTTTTTTAGTTTAATTCCTAGGATCATGCTTACAAATTGCTAGTATTTAGGACTCTTAGGTACTTACTACTTCTGTGTGATATCTTCCAGATGTAGCTGTTTTTTGGGTTTTGAGTGTGTTTGAAGTTCCTACCTCTTTAATTTGTTGGCGATGAGAAGTTCTTGTTTGGTGCAGTCTCTCATCTTTGGCATTGTGCCAGAGTATTTTCTGTGACCCTTAGTCAACCTCGATCATGGAATACTGGGAAGGACACTTATTTAGAACAAGTATGTCACTTCTTGCTATAGTGGTACCAGTAGAATCAAACACAACCTAGAAGATGGCAAACTGAGCTAACCAATAATTTGTCACTTTCAACTGTATGAACTAGATTTGTGGTTATATAACAGAATCTCAAACAAACAGAAGGTTGTATGCAGTGTGCAAATCCTTAACATGTCAAATTTACCCTCAGGAGTTAAAATTTAAAATGGGCTAAGGAGAAAATAGAGAAGTGGAAAAAGTGGAAAAGATTAGAAATAAGGTTGGAAGACAAAGTGGGAGCATGCTAACTTTGGGAAATTGGTGCAGAAGACTGGAGGGAAATGAGAAAGAAGAGATAAAAAGAACAGATAGAGGCATAACTGCAAAAAGGCTAGAAGCCACATTCCAGTCTTATAAAAAGATGATGAAACAATGAAGGAGATTAAAAAAATGAAACAAAAAGGAAAAAAAACAAAAAGAAAACCACAACAAGAAGAACAAAAAACAAAATGTGCATGGTGACAGGGTCCTGATCCATGCTGATCTATCCCAGCAAGCCAGCAGTAGCTTTTTGGCAGGGTAGTGGATAATCTCAGCAATTCTGCACTTTCTGGCTGAGACCAGACTCATTTGTTGTGCAGCTATCAGCACAGATTCCATGAGTCTGAGCCCAGCTGGGAGCTGCTAGATGGAGCCACCAGCAGCTCTGAGTATTGAGCTCAGCTGACCCATCTCCAAGATGGCTCCTGGCCAATCTCTCATGTGGGAGGACTGAGCTCTCAGCCCTCACCACCAGCTAGTGCAGTCCTTCACATCCGCTGCTCCCCTCCACTGCTGTGTCTCTCAGTGGAGACCCCTGGAGTCTACTGCCATCGCTGTGTGTCTGCAAGTTTGAACCCCTCCTCTTGTGCAGTGAGTCCTGTCTCAAGGAGAGGGTATTGCTGGCTACCTCCTTTTCTTCATTGAAGTTTGTCTTTTCACTCTCTCTGTGGGCTTCAATTCATGCTTCAGATCCTTCCTTGGTCCAGGGAACCCACTTCCCTCGTTGTTGTCCTTAAACTATTATTATATTCCAGAATCTGGATGGTGACTTTTGGAAAGCCTCTTTCTCTGCTGCTTACCAGTCCACCACCTTGGTGCTCTTCCCAGTCATCTGAGAATGTTTTGATAAGCATTTTTATCTTATGTCCTTTGACTTGTTTGTCAATGACTACTAACCCCAATCTCTGCAAAGGTTAGGTGACTGGCCATGTGTCTCACAGCTGGGGAGTAGTAAAGCACAGGACTCCAGGTTTTGTTCCCACTGTTGGCTCTATACTTGAGGAATTGTTTCTTCCTTGTATTGTAAACAGGCTACCACCCTACGGCATCCCTCATACCACCTTCAAACTCTCCTCTTGCACAGGCTCAGGATGTTTACAAAGTGTGAACCCTGGTCCTTTGCTGAGTCACTTAGTGAAATTTCTAAATTTCTCAAGTTGGCACAGTATGTCCATTATAAGTGTCCTGGAGCATAAACAGCTTCCCTTGGGCAGGTCTTCTACATCCTAGGATGCAGAGCTGCTGAGTCACTTAGTTAAGCTTCTAAACTTCTCAAATTGACACAATGTATTAACCATAACATGATCAATTAATGTTTGTGAAAGTAGTGAAGTGGGTGAACCTCTGAGTAGAGGCTACCAAAAAGACCAGGACCACTGTTCAGCTTCCACTGACAGCTTCCCATTTGTCACAGGTAATCCTCACCAGTCCTCAGGGAATGTTAGTTTAGAGACAGTCTCTAAAGTACAACAGCTGGTGAGAGTTAGAGGGAGAGATGATCCTTCAATGAAAGAAGTTCTTATTTTAGCCATATGTATTAATCTTTTATAAGTAGTGCATTTTGTATTTTGTCAAAGAAGTGCATTGTAAGTAGAGGAAAGTTCAGTACATGTTTTAAAGGTTTGCTTTTATGTTGGGCTTTAATGGCTCTACCTTTTTTTTTTTTGCAAATAGCATAAGGTAGTTGTCTAATTTCATTGTGTTTCTATGTTGATGATCACCGTTTTGCAATTTTATTTTTGAATATTTCTTTCCTTCTTTATTGATCTCTCATTTGGTTTTATATATATCAAACTTCCATATAAATTAAAGATTTTATTCTAGTTGGATGATTGATTTCCCTGGCTCTGCTAGTGTTGTACTATCATCACCATTTAACTTATTATTCTTGATGTCTGATTGGGAGGTCTTCCTTGTTCATCAGAATAGACTTGTGTATTCTTACTGCTTTGCTTTGACATAAACATTTAGATTCAGTTTGCCATCTTTTTAAAGAAACAGAACTGTGAGAACATCTTTCTTTAGGTAATTTTATATAATATTTATTCCTGTTTCATACTTTTGTTTTATAAAAATTTTTATAGTTTTTCTATATAAAAGACTGAAGAACAAAATCCTTTTAGATTGTAACCCTTTAGATATATTGTGTAACAAATATTTTACTTAGTTGTACATTGACTAGAACTTATATACATTGTTTAATAATAGTATCAATGCTGATTTTAAAACTAATTATTATTGCAAAAGATTATTGAAAATTTAGAAGAAATTTGGCAAAAAGAAAAAAAGCTACATAATAAAATTACTCTGCCGATTAAAGTGTATGGGACTGCCCATTACTCATTTTCTGCCCAGTGTCTGCATTTTAATTAAAAACAAGAGTGAAACTGACAGTTTGATCAGTATATTAAGGTTACCATAACAACTGTTTTAGAAGGAGATGTAGAACAACAAAAATTTATTATCACAAAAGTTTTGAAGACCAGAAGTACAAAATCAAGGTGTCACCAAGAACCTCTTTTGTTCTTTAAATTGCTAGAAGCAGCAGCTCCTTCTTTGCCTCTTCCTGACTTCTGGTGGTGTGCAGTCGTTGATGTTCCTTGGCTTCCAGCTGCATCACTCCTTGTCTCTGCCACTTACATCACTTTGGTGTTCCACTGGTTCTCTCTGGGTACCACTGTCTTTACATGACCTTCTTTTAAGGAAAGCAGTCATTAGTCCAGTATGACCTCATGTTAATTTGATTATATCTGTAAAGACCCTGTTTCCATCCAAAAAAGGTCTTATTTCTGGGTACTGGCAGTTGGCCTTCAGTGTGTCTTTTGGGGGCATAAAATTCAACCCACAACAATACATAAGAAATGTTATTTTGTTTTAATTATGTTACTACTTTTAGAAGTGGAAATATTGACAGTTAAATAATTGGACCCATGTATATAGCAGCACAATTTGTGATAGCTAAATCTTAGAAACAACCAAAATGCCCATCAATGCAGAATGGATGAAAAGATGTGGTTTTTAATTCAATAGAATATTGCTCAGCTATCAAAAAGGATGCTCTTGAGGCTTTTATAGGTAAATGGAGTCAATTTGAGACTATATTTTTAAGTGAAATAAATCAGACTCACATTTGTAAATATTGTGTTGTCTCCCTAGTATAAAAAAATAAATAGTAGTAATAAAAAACTGAAAGAGTAATAAGATCCAAAATGTACAATAGGTATTATAATAATGAAGGGGAAAGAAAGTGCCCAAAATTAAAGAACAACTGGGTTAAGGGAAAGGAGAAATAGAAGAAAGGAAAAGATTGTATGTTTGTAGGTATATACATATAACTGTATGTATGTATAAATGTGCAAGAGAGATAACTATACTACTAATTCTGTTAGCTTATCAAAAACAATAGTTTGTGTTGTCATTTGATTGTTTGATCATTTTTTATGCCTAGATCTTATAACTTGAACAACTACTTCTATGATAACAATATGCAGTATGTTAACTACTGTTGATTTCTTACTGTTTTTTTTAAATTATGTATTCTACCCTTTTTCATGCTTTACTTTTTAAAATAAAAAAATTGGATTTAGAAGGAAGAAAGGCTTAATACAGATTTTTTAGAAACTTGAAAATTATCACATTTTCTACATTACTATAGATGTTTTTGCTCGAAGTCAAATTTGAGATCTGTCTTTAGCAGTTAATCAAAACATGCTATATGCTGTTTTTTTTGTTACATTTCAAAAATTTTGACTTCACTTCAAAATAATACAGTCATTACATGTGAATATGTATAACAATATTTTAATAACTGAAATAGCACTATAATACATATGCACATTAACCTGTATGTTATTTTAAAAGGAAATTTAGTGAGGCATATGCCATTGATTTATATTTTTGTAAATCTTTTTTAACCTCTTTACAGAAGATAGTTGAATTCCTATATCTGATTTGTCATTTATCCTATTGTGATATCACATGTCATGTAGCCACTGCAAAACTCTACCCCTTGGTAATGCAAAAGGCAAAGCCTATCTTAGTATTATTGTAAAAATACTTTTGACCTCATGGACTGTCTTAGTTACTTTTCGCTCATTGCCAAGACAAAATACCTGATGCCCAAAATTAGGGAAGGAAAGGTTTATTCTTACAGTTTCTCGGGAGTTTCAGTTCACACTTAGTTGGCTCCAAGTCAGCATGAGGTGGCGGGGCTGCTGTTCATGGTGGCTGCAAGCTGCAAGGCGCTCTGGCAAGAGAGAAAGGGCAGAAGTGGAAGACCCACCTTCCCTTACACTGTATCTTAGCTCCACCCCTGGGCGTGTACAGTGCTCACATTGCCCATCCCAGTGCTAGACAGCAAACTGAACACAAGCACTAGAGTCAGCCCCATCAAAAGTATGAGGACTTGGGGGTACATAGTATTACCTAATACTAAAAATATTGGAGAACTTCGGGAGTTTGTTGATCAAACTTTGAGAACTGGTGTTCTAAGCTGTTGGTTTTCAAATTTTTACCATGACTTCTAGTAAGAAATAAATTTTATAAATCATACCCAGGACATTCATAAACACATGTGTAAGCACATACCTCCTTGCATATTTATAACTCAACAAATTTCACTTTTACTGTTGGCCATTCATTCTAACATACTCTATTATTTTTGTTTTCTTCAACTTTGTTTAAAATATTTCAAGTTTGTGACTTACAGCTTGACTTCATGTTGGGACTTGCAGTTTGAAAACAGCTTTAATCCCATTACTCATCTTAAAATTCAGTAATTTTTCTTTTTCCATCTTTTAGAGGGTTTTATATATTTAGGATACAAATCTTCAACTGTTTTCTTCCCTCATTTTTTTATTGTGTCAAAATATATATAACATGAAATTTACCATTTTAAAGTTTTTATATGCACAATTCAGTAACATTAAATACATTTACATTGTTTTAGAACCATTACAACCAGCTGAAATTCCATACCCATTAAAAATAATTCTTCAGTTTGCAGCCACCCTTCTACTTTTTTATGAATTTGACTACTTTAGGTATCATGTCAGTGGAATCATATACTATTTGTTTTTTAGTCACTAGTTTACTTCACCTAGCATACCTTCACAGTTCTTCCATGTTGTAGTATATGTGAAAATGTCTTTTGTTTTAAGGCTGAGTAATTGTTCATTAACATCATTGTATGTTATGCCACATTATGTTTGTTCATTAATATATCAATATGTGTGTTATTTCCACTTTTTAGCTATTGTGAGTGATGCTGCTGTGGACATGTGTATATCAATATCTCTTTGGTGTTCAAAGCCAGGATAAAATTTAAATTTAAATCTTAAATACATTTTCATCATCCCAATATCCTAAATTTTCATATCCTAAAATATTAGATAATTTTAAAGTTGAAATTTGTGAAGTGCGCTAATTGCTTAAAATTCTTCCTCCAGTGGTGTATCTTATTAATTAAATAATATTGAGAGAAATGTTTTTCACAGTGTAATCTTTTACTTTTTGTATGTTTGACATAGAAAGAAAACTTACACTTTGGAACCAGTGAGTCACTGTTAGAGAAACTTCATTCCATTTTTAATGAAAGTTGAATTTAAAATTAGTGTTCATACCTTGTCATAGGTAATGATAGTAAATAGAGAGAAAAATGGACAGAGTCTGTCAGCAGGATTGAATTTAGGAATTGTCAAAACTAGACAGGTCTTGCTGAGCAACTCTTGATTTAATAATTAAACAATGTAGATTTCAAGGCATGGCTTGAGATGAAAGATGAGACTGTCCCTGAGAATTAGTTTCTCTGTATTGTTTTTCTTTGAGGCTTTTTTCTTTTTTTGTTGAGTCTTCTTTTGTTTTATTGTTACGTATTGCAAGAAGACACTTGTGTAGCTTATTTATTTTATGTCTTTTGGAATTGGCAGGAATTTTTTTGATGTGAGAATTAAATATCCAAACACTTGATTTTAAAAAGAATTATTAGAAGCTATAAATGTCAAAATTACAGCAAAATCATTAGATACTTTGGGAAGTGAAGGCTGTAAAATGATAGGGCCTTATTGATGTCAAGGTTTGACACATTGATGATATGTGGGTAGCTTTATTGATAGTCTAGGCTTTATTAGTAGAGTACTTAACATTTTTGTCCCCCACGAATCCTGCTACCAATCTGATGCATTTGGCTGTCTTTTTCAGGGTAGTCAATTGAAGACAGTAAGACAATTTAAGAAAAATATATAAAATTGCAAGAAAAATTATATTGAGTTATAGTTGCCAAATATTAACAAGTCAAAATTGTGTTGTACTAATACATAATTATAAAAGACAATAGGAAATGTCAAAATCTAGCAGTAAGTCTGCTGATAATTTCTTTTTATCAGTGCATGTTTGTGGGTAGTTTTTGATTTATAATGCACATAAACAGTAGTGCTTATTCAATAGGTTAATGAACTATAAAAATATCTTGATTTCTGTTAGTCATAGGAATTTTTAATACTATCTAGATTTAATGCCTACATGCATAATTTAAGGTGTTATAGTTTAGATCTGGAGTGTTCCACAAATGTCTCATGTGGTCCAAGGTGGGATTTTTCAAAGGTCATGGGGGCACTGTTCTCAGGATTATTCCACTAAAGTGTTCAGAACTGAAGCACTATTAGGAGGTGGAATCTGGTTGAATGAGGCAACTCATCTGGAAGGGTATATCTCCCTTCAACCCTCCATTTTCTCTCTGCTCCCCGGCCTCCATAACATAACCAGCTTTCCTCAGCCAGATCTTTTACTTCACCCTTCCTGCCTTAGAATTGCCTATGGACTGAATCCTATAAAAACATTGACCCGAAATAAACCTTTCCTTCTCTGAGTAGTGGGTGCAGTGTATTTTGTCCCAGCAACTAAAGAAGTAACCAAGACAGAAGAGAAATGGTAAACCTCAGGGTGGTGAAAAAAAGGATGAACTCCTCACTCCCATTTAAATTTATACACATTATGAATTCCACCAATGTATTTGTATGGATGGTTGAGAACATGCCTTCAAAGAGTGTCAAAAGCCTTAGACATCTGGCATATTTTATTTAACTGTTGTTAGTAGTGACACATGATAATTCATAGACTAATTCACCTACCAAGGTAGGTAAAACTTTGTTTTATAATCACTATAAGTGTTTCTCCTAAATTCATAATGATTATTAAGAATCCAAAGAAAATGTTAGATTATCATTCTGAGTAAAATTTCTTTTGCAAATAGATTTTATTTTTTCTGTAAAATTTAGATTTACAGAAAATTAAAAATATAGTGCGGAGTTTCTATATACTCTCCACACAGTTTCTCTAATATTAACATCTCACATTATTTTGGTATACAGGTTGCAATAAATGAAATCAGTGGTGATGCATTTTAATTAGCCAAAGATTATGGTTTATTCAGATTTCCTTAGTTTTAACCTAATATTCTTTTTTTCTTTTCTAGGATTTTACCTGTAATCCCACACTAAATTTGATTTAACCCTTATATTTTCTTAACTGTGGTAGTTTCTCAGGCTTGCCTTGTTTTTCATGACCTTGACTGTTTTGAGGAGTGGTGGTTTCTCAGTTACTTTTTTTTGTTATTGAGACAGAGTATTCAACACCCATAGTTAAAGGAGGAAAAGTTTATCTAGCTTTGTATGTAGAGGTTTTAGACCATAGTTGGCTGGTTCTAAGGCAAGGTGGCATGGCAGAGGGGCATTGTAGTCCATGGCAGGCAGAAGGCAACAAAGTAGGGAGGAAGCAGCAAGTGACAGCAGCCCTTTTTCTGTCCCTTGTATTCTGGTCAGGCTATATGCACTTACAGCAGGTAGCACTCACAGCCAAGGTGACCTTCCCAATTTCCACACCCAGAACTCTTCCAAACCAATCAGTGTAATAATTCAGTAATCATATATCCTTCATCCCAGCATTACACATGTAATCCTAGCATCAGATACTCTAGATCCAGCTAATTCTGAAAAGCTCCCCATATGACCACATGAGAGTTTGGGGGCACATCCAGACATAAGACATAACATGTGATCAGGCATGTTGTAAAATGCTTCTCTACCAGAGTTTGTCTGCTGTGTTCTGATGATTAGACTCAGGTTATAGGATTAATGGAAGAAGATCAGAGAGGCAAAGTGCTATTTCTGATCATATTTTATTAAGTATGCACTGTTACCTTGTCACTGTCCATATTAACCTTGAGCACCCAGCTGAGGTAGTGTTTGTTAGGTTTTTCTGTTGTAAAGATACCCCATTTTTCCATGCCATACTTCTTAGAGGGAAGTTGCTATTTGCAGTCGACATTTTAAAAGTGGCGAGTTATGGTTTCTCTTCTTGTGGGTAGAATATCTACATAAATTATTTGAGATTTTTCTTAATGGGAGATTTGTGTCTTCTCTCCCATTTATTAATTTAGTCATTTACCTATATTA
The DNA here is from genome assembly GCA_004363535.1 of Dasyprocta punctata. Taxonomy (NCBI): domain Eukaryota; kingdom Metazoa; phylum Chordata; class Mammalia; order Rodentia; family Dasyproctidae; genus Dasyprocta; species Dasyprocta punctata. The sequence continues at coordinate 22,907 of RJWM01020208.1, forward strand.
GTATGAATTCATGCATGTTTATATTACACCTTGTTTTATAATCCAGTATTACACTATTTTGTATTTCAAATTGTTCCATCTTTGACCAGTGGCAGCTGCTCTGATTGATTGCTGTATTCCTTTAACAAATCCCCCTGATGGTATTAGAACTGGAAAAGTGTTGAAAAGTATGATATGTATACGAGGTGTGCTTGTGGTTGCTGGGGAGAGGAGTTGCTTCTTTTGAGCTCTTTCTCAGCTGAAAGAACAAGGAAATAGATGCATGTATTACTAATTTAGATATTATACATATCTATAAATATTTCTATATATTATCATAGGTTATATGAACATAAACATAATTTCTTATTCATATCTATGATTCTGATCTGTTACCACATGGGTTATTCCAATATCCTCCTTTTACTTATCTGTAATTCTCAAGTAGTAAGAAACTTGTTTTTTTATCATCTGCTATTCATTTACTTAATTGTTCAATTCTAGTATACATGTATAGCAGTATCAGAGTTGTTAATTCATATTCTTGTGAAACCAATTTTATCAACTAGAGTGCAGTGGCTGTGTGCAGTTCCTTTGCCTTTGATCTTGCAAATTCCACTCATTTCAAAGTTGAGTGAGTCTTCATCTTCCTTGCCATCCTTTCAGTGAGATAATTTCATGCATTTGTAACATGATTATATTCTCTTGACATCGTCTGAATTCCTTTTGGGGATTCTCCAAACTCTTCAGTAATTTTTTGAAAATTTCACAGAATAAGATCTATTCTTTTTTTTTTTTTTTGCTTTAAGATTCTGTGAATTTCAACAAATGTATCTTGTCATGTACCCACAGTTATAGTTTAATTCAGCATTATAATTTCACTGTCCTAAAAGTTGTCCATCCTTAGATTTTATTCATTTCTTACTCCTTTCAAATCCCAAGCAATCAGCAGTTTTTACTGTCTCTATTGTTTTGCCTTTTTCCATAATGCTATATAATTGCAATCATTACTGTGGGTATCTTGTATCTTGGTTCATGAACACTTTTGTTTAGAAACATTTTGGCTCTCAAACAAATATTTGACAAAATGCTGATTTTATTTGCAAAACAAAACACGGAGACAAACATGACTGTGGCCATCTTTCCTACACAAATATGAAGGTGGCATCTTTTCCAAAATTTTAGACCAAATTAAGTTCGTCATGTATGTGTATTCTTTTTCAGATTAGCTTAAATTACTAGGCAATATGTATTTAGGATTTCTCCATATAATTTTGTGAATTTATTAGCATGTTTCTTTTTATCACTGAATGATATTCAGCTGAATGGATGTGCCACAGTTCATTTACTCCATTAACTTGTTGAAGGACATTTTGGGTGCCTAGTTTCTAGAGATCATGATTAAAACTATTGGAAAGGTTCACTTGCAGGTTTTTGTGTGAGCATAATTTTCATAGTTGGATAAGAGGAGCTTGACTGTATAGTAAGAATTAGTGTAGCTTAGAAAGAAATTGCCAGAATGTCTTCCAAAGTGTCTCTACCATTTTTGTTTTCCACCAGCAGTGAATGAGAGTTCCAATTGCTCTGTATCCTTATTAGCATTTGATATAGTCAGTTTATCTTAATGATTCTAGTACATGTGTAGTGGTAGATCCTTTCATTTGTTTGTTTGTTCCTGTGGTTTAAACTCTGGACCTTTGCACTGAACTATATCCTCACCCCTTTGTATTTTCTATTTTGAGACAGGGTCTCGCTAAATTTGTCCAGGCAGGGCTTAAACTTGTGATCCTCTTGCCTTAGCTTCTCAGAGTTCTGTGATTGTGCCTGGCTTCATTTTTGTTTTAAATGCTAATTTTATAATGCCATGTTACTTATTTTTCATGGTTTTTTTTTTTGCCATCTTTGTATCTTCTTTGGTAAAGCATCTGTTTTAATATTTTGCCCATTTCTTGGCTGAGTTTTGTTTTCTCATTGCTGAGTTTTAAGTGTTCTTTTTGTATTTTAGATATAAGCCGTTCATGAGAAGTATATTTGAAAAGTTATTCTTACACTGTTTAGCACATCTCTGTTTGCTTAACAGTGTCTTTCATAGAACAGAATCCTTTTAATTTTAACAAGTCTTACGTAACAATTTTTTCTTTGAGGAGTTGTGCTTTTGGTGTTATATCTAAAAATCAATCATTAAACTCTAGGCCACATATCTATTTCCAGGTTTTATCTAGAAGCTTGTTATTTTGTGGATTACTTTTTATATATGACTAGTAGTCATTTTCAGTTAATTTTTGTGAAGCATGTAAGGCTTGTATTTACATTCATTTTTGGGGACATGAACTTACTCTTTTTCTAACCATTTGCTTGAAAATACAATTTTCTCCTCTTTTGAATTGCCTTTAGTCCTTTCTTGAAGTCTGTTGTCTGTGTTTGTTGGATTTATTTCTGGATTCTCTATTTTATTCTATTGATTTATACATTTATTCTTTCTCCGTTATCAGTCTGTCATGATTGCCCTAGCTTTCTGTATGTCTTGAATTTGTGTGGTATCAGTCTTTCCAGCTTTGTATCTTTTCTGTTTTTTTTTTTTTTTTTTTTTTTTTTTTTTTTTTTTTTTTTTTTTTTTTTTTTTTTTTTTTTTTTTTTTTTTTTTTTTTTTTTTTTTTTTTTTTTTTTTTTTTTTTTTTTTTTTTTTTTTTTTTTTTTTTTTTTTTTTTTTTTTTTTTTTTTTTTTTTTTTTTTTTTTTTTTTTTTTTTGCTGGGTATTTTAGATATCTTTTACTTTTCTGTAATTCTTATTCTAAGTTTTAAAATTAGGTTGCTGATATCTCTGAATAGCTTGCTGAAATTTCAGTTGGAGGTTTATTGAATCTGTAGACCAAATTTGAAAGAATTGACATATTAAAAATACTCAATTTTCTTATCTCTGACCATGGACTAGCTATGGATAGGCATATCTTCATTTTATTGTACTTCAGTGTATTGCATTTCACAGATGTTATGTTTTATACACATTTAAGTTTTGTGGCAACCCTGCAGTGAACGTCTATTGGCACTATTTTTGTAATAGTATGTACTGAGACTGTGTTACAGTTTGCTAATTCGCACAGTGTTTCAAACTTTATTTTATTGTTGTAAGACCTATTATGGTGATCTGTGGTAGATCTTTGATATTTCTGTGATTTTGTTATAGATCTTTGATGTTTCTGTTGTTTGTTTGGGGGGTACCATGAAGCACACCCATGAAAGACAGTACCCTCTCTTCCTTCCCTTAGGCCCCTCTGTTCCCTGAGATGCAACGGTGTTGAATATGAAGTATGAGGTGATAACTCATTATTTTGATAGTCGTTTCCCTAATGGTTAATGATACTAACTATCTGTAACTTATTTTCACTTATTTTCACTTACTGTGTATCTTCTATAGAGAAATGTCTGTTCAAGAACTGAGTATATAGCTCAGCAGTAGAACACTTGCTAATTATGTTCAAGGCTGTGAGTTGGACACCCAGTACAGAAAGAAGAAATATCTATTTTAGCTGTTTGTCTGTTTGTCCCCCTCTTTTTTCCTCTTTCTCTCTCTTCCCATATATATGCATGTGTATATGTATATTTATGTTTATTTATTTATACTAGGTATTGAACACAGGGCAAGAACACTACCACTGAACTATATCCTCAGCCTTATTTTATCCATTTTTTCCTGGATATTAATTCCTTATTAGATGCATGTGTATGTTTTGCAAATATTTTCTACTATTTTGTGGTTTCTTTTGATGTTGTCCAATTTATTTTTTTCTTACTTCCCTATGCCTTGATGTCATACATAACAAATCATTGCTAAATCCAATGTGAAACCTTTGCCTTCTCTTTTCATTGCAAAGTTTTTTAAGTCTTTGTAATATTTTGAGATAATTCTTGTATATGTTGTTAGGTAAGTATAGTTGACATATACTTATACAAAGTGCATTGTGTTTGAATGTAATTTTATGTGCTTGCTTTGGCAACACATATACTAATGAAATTTAAAATAGTAAGATTTAAACTTAATTATTTTGCTTTAATACAGTCCTATTTATTTTTAAATTGTAGTTCATTACTATACAAGTATAGTACATAATATTTACATTCCTTGTGGGAAGTTGGTACATGTACATAATACATCTTTCATTTTTTCATCACCTTTCCCTTCTCTTGCTCCTCCCTTCACCTATCCCTTGATCTCCTCCTTTTTTTTAGCACGTTTCCAATGCATAATATTTAAATTTCTGTGTAGAATTGTTATATACACATAACACATCCCAGTTCCATGTTTTCATCTCTTATCCCTTCCCTCCGTCCCCCATCCGTTAGCCCCTTCCCCTTTGTGAGCGATCTTTCTCCCAACTTTTGTTCTTTCATTTGACTCTATTCTTGCTCTTGATTTTTCATATAATATAAACAATGTGAAATTTAAGCTTATGTGTCTAATTTATTTCACTTAACATTATGGGCTCAAGGTGCATCCATTTTCCTACAAATGACTTCAGTTTATCTTTCTTTATGGCAGAGTAATAGTCTAAAGTATGTAAATACCACACTTGTTTGGTTCATTTGTCTGTTGATGGACATATGGACTGCATCCAAGATTTAGTTAGTAGGAATTTTGCTGCTACAAACGTGGGCATGTGTATATCTCTGTAATACGATATCTTTAAGTTTTTGGGAAGATACATGGAAGAGGAATAGCTAACTGGTGCTCTGTTCAAAAAGTCTTTGGGCTGGGTGTGGTGGCGCATGCCTTTAATCCCAGCACTCTGGAGGCTGAGGTAGGTGGAGCGCTGTGAGTTCGAAGCAGGCTTGGGCTACAACATGAGCCTGAGCTACATAGTGCGACCCTGCCTCAAAAAACTAGGGCTGGGAGTTTGGCTCAGCAGCTTAAGCGCCTGTCTGACAAGCGCGAGGCTGTGAGTTCGATCCCTGGTGCCGCAAAAGAAAAAAAAGAAAAGAAAAGTCTTTGGGTATGCCTATGACTTCAAAGTTTTACCCATCTTGTCTTCCAGCAGGTTGTTTCTGGTTTAACATTTAGATATTTGATTCTTATTGATTTTACTTTAGTACATGTGAGAGATACGGATGTAGATTCAGTCTTCTGCATGTGGATAGGCAGTTTTTCTGACCATTTATTAAAGAGAATATCATTCTTCCAGTTTGTGTGTTTGGCCTTTTGGTCGAGATCAAATAGTTGGATATACTTGGAGTTGTTGCTGCATCCTCTATTCTGTTCCATTGATCCTCCTATCTGTTTTTGTGCCAGTACAATGCTGTTTTTATCACAGTAATTTTGTAATATAACTTAAAGTCTGGGCTTATGATGCCTTCCACTTTGCTCTTTTACCTAGGATTGCATTTGCTAGTATGGGTCTCTTCTGGTTCAATATGAAACTTACTATTGCTTTCTCCAGTTCTGTTAAGAATAGTGTTGGAATTTTGATTGGGGTTGTGTTAAATCTGTATATAAATTTTGTAAGTATGGCCATTTTGACTATGTTGGTTCTGCCTATCTGGGAACAGTGGATATATTGTCATTTTCTGATGTCCTTTTGAATTTTCCTTCATTTTCTGTAACACTATAGAGTACTGTAGTTTTCATTGTAGACATCTTTCACTTTCTTAGGGTAATTCTTAGTATTTGATTTTTCTTGGTGCTATTGTGAAATATATTATTTCCATAATTTCTTTCTCTGTGGGTTCTTTACTAGTGTACAGGAATGCTATTACTTTTGTGTGTTGATTTTGTATCCTGCTACATTACTGAATTGGTTATTAATTCTATAGGTCTATTGATGGATTTTTGGGGGGATCTCCTATGTAGAGGATCATGTCATGTGGAGATATTATTTTACTTCTTCTTCCTTTCCTATACATATCCCTTTTATTTTTTTCTCTTACCTAATTATCCTTGCTAACATTTTGAATATTATGTTGAACCGGAGAGGCGATAGAGAATGTCCTTGTCTTGTTTCTGATTTTAGAGAGAAAGCTTTCAGGTTTTGCCCATTTAATATGGTATTGGCAGTAGGTTTGTCATAAATGGCTTTCCTGAAATTGAGATAAGGTCTTTGTATTCCCATTTTCTTAAGTGTTTTTATCTTGAAAGCATGCAATGACACTTGCCTTTGCCTTTTTTAGAAAATTTTGCAGAAATGTGGCATTGCATTGTTAAAGAGGTTCATCACTGTCAGTGTTGTTGCAGCCTTATTTAGGTTGTGTTTTCCTACAAAATTTTGCACTGTTTCCCACATTTTACATGTCTCCCTAATCTCATTGAAAGTGAAGGATTCCTCTTTTTGTCCTCCTCTCTGCCTCCATATCATCTTGTTTTTGGGAGACAGTCACAAAACTGAGGGGGTGGGAGAGGAGGGGAGGGGAAAGGAGAAAGCAGAACCACTGACTCAGTTGTGATCATGTGATGTTTGGTATCATATACTAATATTGCAAGACATTGCTTCTTTATCAAGTTAAAATTGATAACAAATGTTTGCTCATTTTGCAGAACACTTAAGAGAACAAGTTACTCACAATCGAAGCTTTTACTGTATATGTCAATAATTGTTAGCTGTTCTGTTGGATGGTTCTCTTAACCAACATGCAGTGGCCTTCTTTGACTCTTTTGACCTATTTTTGTTTGAAGTCCACTTGTCTGAATATAAGATGACTACACCTGCATTTTTTTTATAGTCTATGTGTTTCCTTTTGGGTTAAATGTATTTCTTGTTTATGGTATACTGTTGGGCTTTGTTTCTTGATCCATTCTGCCAGTCTGTGTCTTATGGTTTGGGAATTGAGACCATTTTCTTTTTTTAACTTTATTTTAGAGAGAATAAAACCAAACAAAATAAAACAGAATAAAGCCAATCAAAACAAAACAGTGAAAGTTATACAGAACTTCAAAACAGGATAATAGGAAATCAACAATGTTTGCCATAATGCCTCTTGTTATCTTCAAAATTGCTGCCCATACCATCAGACATAATAAAATCAAACAAAACAGAGTATAATAAAACCAATCAAAACAAGACATTGAATAAAACAAAACAATAAAGTGGAACAAAACAGAACACTGAGAACAGTATTGGATTTCAAAAACAAAAGACAAACGGAAATCCCCCGAAGTTGCTATATTGAATATTGTTATCCTCTAAGTAGATGATCAGACTACCAGCTTTTAGACCTACAAAGTAAACCAGACAATACAAGCGTTTAGTTGGTTTTGTATCTCAGTTGCTATCACCTCAGCCTGTGTTCCTCTGAATCCACCAGTTACCTATGGGGGGATGGGGTGGTTCTTATAGCCCAGCCTGTGTACCAGCTGACTCATGGGAAGGGAGAATTGGCTTCTTCTTTCTCCTCTTTCCCCTGCCTGGCTGCCACTGGCTTATGGGAAGCACATTTTCATTGAGAGTCATTATTGATAGGTATTGACTTAATCCTGTCAGTGCATTATTTTCCTCTTGTTGATTCCCTATCTTTCCCTACTTGATATACACTTTTTTCATAGTAAGCTTCATTGTCTCTTTCTAGTGTACCCTTGAAAATTTTCTTGGAGTGCCAGTTTGGTGGTCAAGAATTTGTTTAGGTACTTTTTATTATGAAAGTATCTTATTTCTCCACCAATTTTGAAAAACTGTTTTGCATGGGTTGGAAATTGTTTTCTTTTAGGGCTTGAAACACTTCATTCCAAGCACTTCTGCCTTTAAGATTTTTGTTGAGAAGGCTGCTATAATTCTAATGGTATTTCCTTTACAAATGATTAATGGCTTTTCTCTAACTGCTTTTTAGATGTTGTTCTTGTGCTGAACTTCTGAGATTTTGACTATGATGTGTCCTGGAGAGTTTTTTTTCTGATCCTGGCTGTTTGTGGCTCTATATATATCACTTATCTGTATGTTAAATTCTTTAACCTTATTTAGAAAGTTTTTAGCTTTTGTTTCAGTAAACAGTTTTTTTATGCCATTTGGGCTATTTTTTAATGTTTCACTAATTCCTAGGTTATGGTTTGAGTCTAAATGTCCCCCCAAAGCCTCATGCAGTCCTGGAGGTGGGCTTCTAGAATTTGTGAATGACTCATGGTCCAATGCTGGGATTATCGATGGGAGTGCTACATGCAAGTGGGTGTGGCCTACATACAGTATAAGAAACAGAAAGAGTCTTTTCTCTGTGCTGTATTCCTTTTGCTCTTGTTGCTTGTGCTGTTTTCTGCTACCATGAACTGTTACCCTCTGCCAAGTGCCCCTTTGCCTTGGAGCCAGCTGATTGTGGACTGAAACTTCCATAAACTGTTAGATAAATAAACCTTTTCTTCCCTAATTTTGAATGTAGGGTATTTTGTCTCAGCAATGAGCGATAAGTAACCAAGACATCCAATTAATTATAGATTAGTGTTGGCATCATCTAGAAGCTGTTAGAGCCTCTTTTCTTGTTCTCTTATTAACTGGTCACTGCACAACAACTCTGTCTTCTGATTGTGTGACACTGTCCTGACATTGGCCACTTCTTCTTCCCATTCTTTAAATGAAAGTTTTACTTTCTTGAATTTTTATATGGAATTCTTTTGTCATCTTTAATAGTTTTCTGTGCTGGTCCAGCATATTTTGCATCATTTTGTTGAGCTCTTCTCTTTTTATTAATGTCTTCTTTACACTCAGTTATGATTCTTTTTGTCCCAGTCTTGTTACTTATATATTCTGTAATGTTGCCAATTGCTTTATTGAACTGTTTTGTTTTCTCTCCTGTTACCATTTTGTGTAATTTGGGCATGAAGCTTTTGTTTTCCTCCTCTTTGATGCCACATGGATCAGCTTTGGGGGAATTGGGAGTTTTTGGAGATATTTTGTTGCCTTGTCTTTCTCATGTTTCTGAAAATTGTTTGTTTATTCCTTTAGTGTTGAAGTGTGTGGCTATATTATAGTGGAAAGTTTTGTGTCTAGTGTAAAGACATCTTCAGTTAAGATCTACTTTTCAGTGAATTTCCTGGGTGTTGTTAACTACTGGCCTTTGCCTCTGTCCCAGGATCTAGCTACCTCCATTTCTCTTAGGTGAGAGGTTGCAGCTTGTTTGGCCCAATACCCTGTTGTTTCTCAATGGGTCACAGTATTGTTAATGATCCCTAGACAATCTAAATATTGGCATCTCAAGAAATTTAGTTATTATCAACAGTTATGACACATTGCCTAGAGTAGTAAAATCAGCATCAATCATAGCATTAAATACACACTGAATATTAACAAACCCTAAGGACCAATAAAGTACCATCCTTGTCTTTGTTAAAAGATACAATTTTAGTATGAATCCTGAGATAAACCAAATAGTGGTCTACTGTTGACCTACAGTAAATATCTACTAAATGGAAAAACTTTACTGTGACTAATAGTTAAACAGTATTCAGCAGAAGTAGCATAAAGCCAACTATTTTTCTGGAGATTCATAAAGCTTAGTAGTTATTGTAGTAAAGGTGAATGGGGTGGGAACCACAGAGTGAAAAAGCAAAATTTGGAAAATACGAGTCAGTGGGCTATAAAGAGGAATAGAGAACTGTAAAGTATGGAGTCATATTAAGAAATAAAAGGAAATTAATTGTGATAAAGAACAGTTGCTGGAAAGAACCAATAAGAAAAAGAATAAAGAAACAGCAAAAACATGAGGTAAAAGAAAGAAGAAAGAACATTAAAAAATTGGAAGGGAGAAAGATAAAAGGGAAAGAAAAAACTAAGAAGAAAAAAATAATAAAGTAGAAGAAAAATCCCTAACCCTGAAAAAAATCTGATGAAGGCAAGATAAAAATAATACAAAATCTGAAAATCAAAATAAGATTGAGTTAAAGAAAATTTCCCAATCTGTGGTCTTGGGATCTCGCCATCTTTAGGGCTTGTGAATCTTTGAAGTTCTTCCCTTGCACTAGAGGTCCCTTGATTTGTCCCCCTAGACTGTGGTTACTGTTGAAACCAAGGCATATCCTTGCTTCATTAGTGGATAGGGCCTGCAATCAGCTCTCTGTTCTCTGTGGGATATAGACAACAAGGTTGGGGTTCAAGTGGGCTATTGGGCTTATGTGGAGAGTCCAGCATTCTGGTTGTTCCCTTCTCTTCCCAGGTGTTGTCTTCATCTAGGATCTTATTGGTTGGTTAGTCTTTGCCTCTGCTGCCCCTTGCTGTGCTCCTCAGGGGCTGTGGCACTGTTCCCCTTCTAATGTGCATCTACTGTGGTGAGGGGAGCAGTGCTCTGGGTCTGTTCTTTCACATGAGGATGGGATCTCACTCCACCTGTGTGAGTCTGCTCCCCTTGTGTGGGGGGGCACACTGCATCATCTCATTTGGGTGGAGAGGTGCTGCTGTAGGTCTGCTCTTGTGGAAGTGGAATCCCAACCCAACAGTCTGCTCTCTCACGTGGGTTGGGTGCATCTTCATGTCTGTTCTCTTAGGGGTGGAGTAGCTATAGCTTAGGGTCTGATCTCTCACTAGGAGCAGGGCATATTCAGTGTGTATTGTGTCGCATATGTATGTTTGTATAGGTGTCCCTGTGGGTCTGCTGCCTCACATGGGAGAGTTAATACTCCGAACTTAATTCTTATTTTAAGGTTGTATTTACTGTTTTATAATTCAAATACACTATAATTTACCTTCGATAGCTGTTACACTATAATGTTACCTTCGATGTGTGCAATCATGTAACTACTACTGCAGCCAAGCTGCGGAATACTTTCATCATCTCCAGAAGTTGAACAAGTAGACATTCTTTCCTTTGTCTGTTTTTTAGTGTGAAATCATACACTTTTTTTACAATCAATTGTCATTCTGTTTGTTGGATTCCTTTTATCAATTTGAGGACATAATTTTTCTGATTTGCCGTTTTAGTGTTTGTGTTATAAATGCATGTTGATTTTTTATCAAATGTCTTATCTGTGCTTATTGAAATGATCATTTTTTTCTCCTCTATCCTGTTAATACTGTGAATTATATTGATTGATTTAAAATGTTCAACTAACCCTGCTTCTTTGTGATAAAATATGCTTGACCAAAATGTACTATCCTTTTATGTATTGCTGGATTTTATTTAATGTTCCTGAATAGATTTTTGCATTTATATTATTAGAGTGTTGGTATTTAACTGTATTTTGTTATTCTTTTTCATGTGGTGGTATCAGAGTAGTTCTGGTATTACAAATAAGTTGGGAAGTATTTTTTTCATTTCTTTGGGGATTTTTGTTTGTTCGTTTGTAATATTTGATTTCTCATATGCATGTTTGAATTTAGCAATGATGCCATATGAGCTAGGCATGAAGTTGTGTGTAATACTCTCTGACTATAGGTACACTGTAAGATCTCTAGATATTTCCCTTCTTTCATTACAAGATTAATAATTAGCATATTCTCCCTTTTTTTTTTATCAGTCTAAGTGTAGGTATGTCAGTTTCCAAATACAGTATTTGGGCAACCAGACATAAGGTACGGGTGTTGCCGTACTCCGGGATGCACTCTGCCTAGCCGCCTGGGTCCCAGAGGTCTCGGCCCCCACCCAGTAAGGTGGAGGCTGCAGCAGCACATTCCGGGAGTGCACACTCACTAGCTGCACAGAGGATCCAGCTCTACCCAGTGCCACCTCTCAGCGCAACCCACCAGGGGAACACCCAACCAGCCTCGCAGAACATAGAGGTACTCAGCCCAGCCCAGCCCAGTGCCCCAGAGTTGCTCACCAGGGACTGGCCAGTGTAGCTGCAGGGCCTTAGAGAACTTGAGCTCTGTCCGTCAGAGCATAAGGCGTGAGCTCCATTGTTGAGGGCTGCGAACAGCGCAGCAGGTCCTAGAGGTTGTGAACCTGCCCAACCTGGAGCAAGGCCTCAGCATTATATGCCAGGGAGTTGCCCAGGCTTGTCCAGTGCTCCAAAGGCTCTGAACTCCTCACAGCCAGACACAAGGTCTGGGTGGCACCACACTCTGGGGTGTGCTCTGCCTAGCCACCTGGGACCCAGAGATTCCAAACTTCACCCAGCTAGGCTGAAGGTCCAGTAACATACCCCAGGACTGCATCTCTGCTAGCCACCTGGGTCACAGGGGTTCTGAATGCTACCCAGCCAGGTTCTAGGCCCCAGCAATAAGCTCCAGGGGTGTGACCCTGCTAACTACAGGGAGGTTACAAACTTTGTCCAGCCCAGCATGCCAGAGCAACCCAAAAAAGTAAATCAGGGGAAAATGCAGCCAACCTCACAGACCACAGAGCACAAGTGTCCAGCGCCATACTCTGGGGGTGTGCCTTGGCTAGCCACGGGGATATTGGAGGATTGAAGCTCTACCCAACACAGTGTTCCAGTACAATTCATTGGGAGGCTGCCTGTGCAGCCACACAGGTCCCAGAAGAAAATGACAAAACGAAAGACCAAGAGGCAGTCTCAATCTCCCAGCCCACCAAGAACAAACCCAAGAGACACTGAGATGGAAGACACTGGGAGTCATACAACTGAACTTTCTGAAATGATAGCAAATGCAGTAAAGAAACAACTCCATGAAGATATAGAGAAACTCAAATCAGAAATAATCTCTCAGCTAAAAAATGAAATGACAATCATTATGAAAGAAATGTGTGTATCTAAAGAAGATCAAGATACAAAATAGAAGAACATAAGAAAATGATGGAAACTTTGAATGAACAATATAAGACACAAATAGAATGCATGAAACAGATTCAAAGGGAAATTCAAGAAATGAAAAATTCCATGGAAAGTTTGAAAAACCACTTGAATGAAGCTAAAGATAGAATCTCAGACCTAGAAGACAGCTTGGGAGCATATGATGATGAAAGAAAAGATCTCTTAAAAATAATAAGGAACCAAGAAACAGCAATTCAATAGCTGCAAAATGATGCCAAGAGAAATAACATAAGATTAATAGGCATCAATGAAAAAGCAGGGGACAATGCTAATGACTTGTGAAGACTATTCGCAGAAATAATAGCAGAAAATTTTCCAAACATGGAAAGAGAATCTGATACACAGAGAAGTGAGGCATACAGAACCCCAGTTAACCATAACCAAAATAAACATTCACCCAGACATTTAATAATTAGGCTATCAGAAGTACAGCACAAGAACAAAATACTAAAAGCTGTCAGAGAAAAGAAACAGATCACCTGTGAAGGAAAGCCTATCAGAAACATGGCAGACTTCTTAACACAAACCTTTAAGTCAAGAAGAGCTTGGAGTGAAGTATTTCAAATCCTGAAAGGAAACAACTTTCAACCCAAATTGATGTAACCTGCAAAACTATCCTTAAAAGTTGATGGAGAAATAAGATACGTCCATGACAAAGAACAACTGAAGAAATTTATGGCCACCAAAGCAACACTACAAAGACCACTGAAAGACACTCTAGAAAGAGACAAAGATAAGTACAATCTTAAGAACAACAACAAAAAGAAACCACTAAGCAGGGAAAATGATTAAACAGAAAATGTAGAAAACCAACAACAGAAAGATATCATGACAGGGATGAGCCAGTACATATCAGTTATATCAATCAATGTAAATGGTCTCAACTCACCAATAAAAAGAAACAGACTGGCAGAGTGGGTTAAGAAACAATATTCAACAATATGCTGTGTACAAGAAACACATACAACTCAAAAGGAAATCCAAGACTAAGAATCAAAGACTGGAAAACAATACTCCATGCAACAGGAACCCAAAAAAAAGCAGGGGTACCTATTATGTTTACAGACAATGTGAACTTCAAACCGAAAATGAACAAAAGAGATAAAGAAGGTCACTACATACTTGTTAGGGGAAAACTTCAAGAGGAAGAGATTATAATCATAAATATATATGCACCAAATATGGGAGCACCCAACTGTGTAAGACAATTCTTAATAGACACAAAAAACCAAATGAACAATAATACAGTTATAACAGGGGACCTTAATACCCCACTGTCACAGAGAGACAGATCAACCAAACAAAAAATCAGCAAAGAAATAACAGAACTGAATCAAACTTGTGACCAAATGTACCTCCTAGATGTGTACCAAGTATTCCACCCATCAGCATCACAATACACATTCTTCTCAGCTGCATATGGGTCATTCTCTAAGATAGATCATATACTGGTCCACAAAACATGCTTAAGTAAATGCAAAGGAACTTAAATAATTCCATGCATATTATCTGACCATAGCGCAGTAAAATTGGAAATGAATGACAGAAAAACCTACAATAACTGCATAAACACATGAAAATTAAATAATACTCTCCTAAATAACCAGTTGTTCACAGAAGAAATTAAAGAAGAAATTAAACAATATCTACAATTGAATGAAAATTCAAATACAAATTACCAGAACCTGTGGGACACAATGAAAGCAGTCCTCAGAGAGTAATTTATAGCACTAAGCTCTCACATCAGAAAAATGCAAACAACACACAAAACCTAATGTTGCACCTCAAACTTCTAGAAAAAGAAGAGCAAGTCAAGTCCAAAGCCCAAAGAAGGGAGGAAATTATCAAGATCAGAGCAGAAATTAATGCAGTTGAAACTAAGAAAACAATACAAAGAATTAATGAATCGAAAAGGTGGTTCTTTGAAAGAGTAAATAAAATTGATAAGCCCCTACCCAACCTTATCAAAAAGAGGAAAGAAAAAACTCAGATTCATTTAATAAGAAATGAAAAGGGTGAAATCACT